>JAHKKF010518282.1:18704-33216 GCA_019740295.1 Labeo calbasu
GACGGCCGACTCCCGCCCACTAAGAGCTTCAGAAATGCTCTTCAGAAACCTACGGGTGACGTCACGGACACTACGTCCATATTTTTTACAGTCTATGGGGTGACCATACGTCCTTTTTTCTCTGGACATGTCCTCTTTTTTTGGCCTAAAACAAATGCGTCTGGCCAGATTTCTAATTTGCCCAAAATTCCAGGATTCGGCTTTTGCTTTCTACAGTCGCCATTCATTGTGCGCGTTTTTGTATTAAAGCCCTACACGGGACTGTTTTATTGATCCTGCTCCCGCTGAATTTCGGGCCATTATTGCCTTCTCACGCAATCATTCTAATATTAAATATAGTTTTTGTGCATCAGGAAACCAATATCATTTGTGAAGTATTTAAATCTCTGTTTCTCTTTACTTTCACTTTCAATTTCGTGATCACAAGCACTCTGATCTTACAAGCACATTATCTGCTGAGCAACAAATCCTCCAGCATGATTTGTCAGTCATCTCTCCTTACTCTTGTCTTGACCCATGATCAGTTAAATTTGATTCCTGCAGCTTGTGTTGGATGCAGGGTTGCCAAATCCACATTTTTTGCATGCAGTTGGGCTGATTTTAAATTGTTGTGAAGGGTTGATTTTTCTCCCATGGGTTAAATGTTTGATATATTACATAGTATCTGCATAAATTACATTTGACTGAAATGCTTGCATTGAAACATTTTGCATTGTACCCCTGATAATATTTTGGGATGGCCACTGGTAGGAAACCTTTTAGCTGTGTTTATGATCAATCTGCACAAGCGTGACTGTAAAATATACATTTTAGGTATGGAAATTAAATATTTTGAGTTTGATATGGGATGTGGTCATTGCGCTACTTTGTGGGCTTTTTAATTATAATAATTAATATTACAAAGATTGGCTTGCCAGAGATCCAAAGTAGCATCACTTGGCCAGGTGTTTACGCAAAACAAAAATACGACAAATAGAATATCAGATCTCTGTCAAACGACCAAAAAAATGCTTTTTTGCACAGTTGTGTTTGACACATGAAACTGTAACAGTGTATCTTACAAGGTAACATGATGTAACCTTGCTCACTTAAAATGTGTCTCCGACATTAAGTCCTTAAATTTTAGGGTATTAGACCTGGAAAGTCCTTGAAAGGTCCTTGAATTTGAATTTAAACAAGGTGTGGGAACCCTGTAACTGATGGACTGGAGTGTTGTGGATTACTTGTGAATTATTGTGATGTTTTTATCAGCTGTTTGGACTCTCAGTCTGACGGCACCCATTCACTGCAGAGGATTCGTTGGTGAGCAAGTGATTTGGTGATAAATTTCTCCAGATCTGTTCTGATGAAGAAACAAACTCATCTAAATCTTGAATGCCTTGAGGATGAATAAGCAAATTTTCATTTTTGGGTGAAACTTTAAGAGTTTACAACATAACTTTAGGGAAATGTTTTATTTTTTTGGTTATGTTAGCCGCTTGAGATGATTTTTGTGTTTTACGTTGTTCACACAATTGATCAGAGGTTTCTCTGTGCACTATGGCAGTGGTAGCATTGTGTAGTTCATGTATATAGAAACTCAGAGAGCTATTTTTGCTATCTGTACGGCGTAGATCTCGTGAGCGGTGTCTCAGCACCTTACGGCATGGTGTGCGCGTCTGTACGCGTGTATTTGGCGCTTGCATGATTCCTGTATCATTCCTATAATGCAGAGCCCTGGAGCTCTAGAAATTCGGGCTTCCCTCACGCTAGAGCTTGCTGGCACTTTAAAAGACAGTACCGAACATATAGTAGATGAACCTAATTTCTGGAAAGAACAATATGCGGTAGTGTTTATTCCAGTTGAGATGGTCTGCCCTTTTACCAAAGGATGAAACGTAGAACAAATAACATACTAAACAGCCTAGTTGTTGAATATTTTGCATTGCCAAGGCTTTTCGATGTTCTGTGATTTTCTTGAATGGACAGCAACGGACAAAATAATGTTAATAAAAAAAATTGACAGGGATTGTATAATATATGATTTTTATTTCTTGTGTCAGATTTAGTTTCGTTTGCTTCAGCACTAAGCATCTCAGATAATTAATGTTGGTTTTGTCTGTGTCGTATGTCCCAGGCTTGGGTTCGAGTGCGTTGAGTTTTCTAATTCTACTTAAGAGTTTTGCGCTCCTTTTGTATCTGGTCTGTACGACACTTTTATTGTACCTTGATGTCTGTTGAAACAAATGCAACATATTTGACTTTTTATGTGTAAATGGGGAAATGGGTCGGGCTTGGGCGCATTCGGTCTGTTTGTTTCTTTTAAATTCTGACGCGTAAAGGGAATCTTTATATCATTGTCGTTGCCATTCCAAGTATTTATTTTCGTAATGAACTTTGCGGTTCAGAATGTAACTTTTTACATGTTTGTGAACAAGGATTTGTTTTGTTTTACATCAGACACCTTTAAGAAGCAATGTTTTCTTGTTGAAGGAACTGACTAATAATGTTGACAGTGTTAGCATAACCTCAATGGCTCATTCGGAAATACACGTTTATTGTATTAAGCTATGCATGTTTTTTTTAAAAGTACACTGCAGTTCGTCCAACTTCGTTTATCGCCACCTTTTTGGGTGGTTGTGTGGAAATGATTGAGAAATTGTACTGCATTTGTGTGTGTGTGGATGAGTGTGTGTGTGTGTGTGTGTGTGTGTTGTCGCTATATCCCTTAAATCTTACTGGACTGGCTGTGAGTGCCACGGCTTGTCATTACTGTGTTTTCTTGTCAAAAGTTTGCTAAAACTGCATCATAGCCTTATTTTTAAACTCTATTAAACTCAATTTCATGGGGAATTCACTTTCTGTCTTGGTTTTATTCTCTGTGTTCATATGTTCATGTAGTTAAGATTCACAAACAGGTTTGTATTCTGTTTTTAAAGGATTAGTTCACTTCCAGAATAAAAATTTCCTGAAGATTTACTCACCCCCATGTCATCCAAGATGTTCATGTCTGTCTTTCTTCAGTTGAAAAGGAATTAAGGTTTTTGAGGAAAACATGCCAGGATTTTTCTCCATATAGTCAGGGTGAGTAAATTATCAGGAAATTAATTCTGGAAGTGAACTGGTCTTTCATTGGTTGATTCATACCATTTCTGTAGTATTTCCTGATATTCATTACATTAATTTTATGTCTCAGTGTATTCATGGAAATATCAAACTTAATTTTCTAGTTAGTTTCTACAAACTAGAAGTTCTGAAATGAAAACTGAGATAATCCAGGTTTTCTTCTTTGCTTAATTGCTTGAAATAAATGTTTCAAATGTAATACTGTTAATAACAAAAATATATTAATATTATTTAAATTGTCATTTATTTCAGACTTTTTATATTCTCAGATTTCACTGAGATCCTGTTTATATCGAGGATTACGAGTAATACTATAAAAAACTAAAGCAACACAATAATGGAAATAAAAGTATTTTTAAATAGACAAAAGAATTGAAATATTTCAAACTGTAGTTAAATAAAGCTTTATAAATTCATGCTAAAATTGAAAAATATACATTTTAAATGATTTATTTTTTCATTTATTTAATCCTTTCAGTATCTTGTTATATCACTTTAGCTAACAAAGAACAGTTTCTTTATGACATCATCTTCCAGGAAATGACATAATTTTTGAGGGAAATCAACAGTTAAAGTTAAAATAAAAGGAAAAATTTTGACTTAAATTTTGGCTAAATTTCATATTCATAAGTGTAAATACAGTGAAACCAAGCCTTTATTTTTGGTTCTTGAAAAAGAATTCAATTTATATGAAAACTATTTTTATTTACATAATACAAAAGCAATTAAGACCGTTTCCATTTGTGTAAATCCTTGAACATATACATGTTTAGCCCACCCCCTGGTTGTTATGTGTATTTTGTATACATATTTAGTATTTTATAATGATTATTTATTATGTTTTATATTTTCATGTGTATTATTGTAGTCCTAACTGTACTTTGACTGTTTATTGAAGTTTATAAAAAAACAACAACAACAACAACAAAAAAAAACGTAATTCGCTACAGTGACAATTTTGAGCTAAAAACAACAACAGCAACAACAAAACAAAAATGCGGAAGTCTCGTTTGCCCGACTGGAGTGGTCCTTTACATTTCCGGTCTCTGGTGTTTCTGGTAAAAAAATTTCCGAGCCGATAATATAATGTTAAGCCTACCCACATTTTTATAGTTAGTTACATTGAAAAAGTTTAAATTCAGTCGATCTTTTTCACCCGTTCATGGGTTTTCTATGGAGACCAGAACACGAAAGCACTCAAACGGAAGTTAGAATCCTTCGTGGATCGATTACTCAGGAACAGAGCCGGCTCTGCTCAGGTTATGTGGTTATGGGGTATTAATTTGTTTCGATCTAAAACATCAGTCCTCCCGGATATTATTACAGAAATCGTTTTGATAACTTTCTGCTGACACCCTCAGGTTATCTAAACCAACAGCAGCAGAATATGATTGTCAATACCGTATTTGAGTCCTTAATACGATTGCGTTCACACACAGTACGGTTATTTACGGGTTTGACAACCGTATTCTATAACTGAACTCACACCGGTAAATTTTCAGGACTCAACGGCATTCTCGGAACACGCGCTGTGTGAATGGAACAGGACTGGACAATAAGGGCCATGTTCTGTCAGTTTTTGGGACTGACAACATTTACTTACAGGTGTGAGTCTCGAAATGTCCCGTTCACACAGCAGCTTACAGTCGCTTTTTGAATACTGTCTGTATGAATGTGCAACAGGAGTCAAGCCCATATTTCTTACAAGTAACCATAGCAACAGAGACCAAAGCAATATCAAAGATGGCGACTTCTATAAAACTTAAAGTATTATCACTTTCTGACAGGACAGTAGTCCAATCGTGCAGCGAGTTCATCCATAAAATCATCATTAACCGACAGCTGCTTTTAAATTTGAGTGGAGATCGGAGCATTTGAGCCGTGTGCAGAACACACAGCTGACGGGAGGGAGCGGCTCCATTGGAGACTGGATATAAAACTTTCAAATGACACACAGCTCATTTCTCCGTCACTGCAAGTTATCGAAATAACACATTAAAGCACGCAGCACACGGTAGACGCGCGTTTGTGCAGCAGAGCGGTTTTCGCGCTGAATGACGTGACAGACAATTGTCCAGTCCTGTTCCGTTCACACAGCGGTTGTGAGTCCTGAAAATGTATAGCTGTGAGTTCCGCTCACACTCAAAAAAGCTGCTGTCGGTTAATGATGATTTGATGCATGAACTCGCAGCTCGATTGAACTCTTGTCCTGTCAGAAATTGCGAAGACTTTAAGTTTTGTGGACGTCGCCATCTTTGATATTACTTTGGTCACTGTTGCTTTGGTTACTCGTAAGGAATACGGGCTTGACTCCTGTTGCACGTTACAGACAGTATTCGAAAAGCGACTGTAAGATGCCGTGTGAACGGGATATTTCGAGACTCACACCTGTAAGTAAATGCGGTTGTCAGTCCCAAAAACCTACAGTGTGAACGTGGCCCATATGTGCTTCAGCATAATATAAATTAATTTAGATTTTTCTGTATTTACTTTTGTATTACATTTGGTACAGTGTTTCCATCGCCTCTTCATATCCAAATCAATCATTTGAGAGCCGCTGATTCATTTAACCATGCTGAAAAACACCGTACTGCGTTTGGCCAGCAGGTGGCAGCGCTGCACTATTTCCACAAGCCCTTAGCAACATGCTAAGCGCTGACGGAAACAGAGAGAGAGAGAGATCGACATAAACAGAGCTACAGCGCTTACATAAGAGAGCCAGATGCTCTCAGAGGCTCTTCTGTGTGTGTGTGTGTGTGTGTGTGTTTGTCTGCTCAGCTACCTACTCACATACGTTGAGGACAGAATCCCACACCTCCGTAATTGTTTGTTATTGTAGTTTGGCTGTGCTCATTTTAATGTCGTTTGCAAAATCATCAAAATACCGTTTTGAACATGTAATACACGGTTTTACTTTTGCAGGACTTCACAACGTGTGATTTGATTTCATAATGTCCCCAGGTCTTTTGAGCGACTACAGAGTTATTTAACAGCTTTCAGATTCCTAAGCTCAAGGTTAGAAAGTAACAAATGTGTACGTGCGTATTATAATCTTGTAATGTGACTTAGACCGTGTTAAGACGTTGCATGCTTCAGATGTACACACAGTCCTTGGGATTCCTTGTGAAAAAGTACACTGCGAGTACGATTAAGCACACTTCTCTTTCACAAGGGCTGGAGTATGTCCTGCAACAAAGCGTGCAAAAAGTATCATGTCAAATGAGTAGGACACGGGTCAAAGGGCAGCGGCGTCCAGGCAAATGTCAGGGTTTCCCTGCGGCTGAATCAGGAATTATGAGTGCGACAAACGGTGCATGTAAAGTTTAGGATCACGAGGGCTATGAGGGGACGTCCTTTCCCTTCCACCACAGGCCGTTTCCTCAGGAGAGCCATCTAAACATAGAAGCTCCGCTACTGACCATGTGCTTTTGTGTGCTGTATATTTAGGTAAGGTGTTAGTGTGTCTGGCCAGGATCACGAGCACGTGTGTGAGGGAAAGGTTTGTTCATTGCATTGGTATCTCTATATTTATACACACACATATAACAGCTCAAGTGTCGGGCAGTGCTTTGTTTGTCATCGCTTGTACGGCTGTCCACTTGCTGCTCATGTTCTTACTGGAGAAGCATTTAAAGGGAAAGTTCACCCAAAAACTGTTTCATCATTTACCCGCCACTTGCTTTTTTTATTCTGTTGAATCAGAAGAGCTGACGGTAGCCATTGACTTCCAATGGAATTCAATGGCTACCGTCGACTCTTTGGTTGCCAACATTATACAAAATATCTTTTGTGTTCAAAACAAGAAACTCATACAGGTTTGGAACAACTTGAGGGTGAGTAAATTTTCATTTTTTGGTGAACTGTCCCTTTAATAACATCAAAATTATATTTGAAGGCACCACCTAAAAACAACATCAATTTTAGTTTGATTCAAATACAAGTTGTTTCTTTATGAGGTTATAAAAGGGCATTTCTTAAAGGAACAGTTCATGCATTAATTAAAAAAATCTGTCCTCATTTGCTCACATGGCTCTTAAATGTCATTCACCCTTCTGCATATTAAAAATTGGCATGTTGTGTTTGGTTCATAGGACACGTGAGAACAGATTTGGCATTGACGTCAAATCTGGTGTGCTGCATCTGAATATGCACATGTGGAAATGATATTTGAGATTTACTGCTGTAGAATAGTAAAATCAACAGCTTATTTTTATATAGTGCAGAGAGTTGTATTGACTACTCTTATAATAGTTTTTGGAGCATAGTAAGTTTTTGTTTGACCAAAAATTAATACTTTTATTCAGCAAGAAGAATTAATAAAAGAATTGGATAAAAGTGACTGTAATGACATTTATAATGTTACAAAAGATTTCTGTTTCAAGTAAATTCTGTTCTTTTGAACTTTCTATTAAAAAAAAAGACAAAAGACAATAATATATCTTGGTTTCCACAAAAATCTTAATCAGAACAACTGTTTTCAGCATTGATAAAAACTAATAATATATGTAATGTTAGAGTGATTTCTGAAAGATCATGTGACTAGAGTAATGACGCTGAAAATTCAGCTTTGCATCAAAGGAATAAATTACATTTTAAAATATATTCAAATAGAAAAGAGCTGTTTTAATAATATTTCACAATATTATTAATGAATAAACGAAGCCTTGGTGAGCAAAGGAGACTTCTTTCAAAAATATCTTACAGACCCCAAACCCTCTGCTTGTGTTAAATGAAAAGGAGCAGCTTGAACATTCTTCACAACATCTATTTTTGTGTTCCACAAACTCCTACAGGTTCAGATTGACATGAGAGAGAGTAAATGATGCCAGAACTATTCCTGTAACAAGGTATACAGCGTCTGCAGTCTCTGCTGAGTCCGTGTGTGGTTTCTGTGGGCTGTTAATGAAGTAAAAGTGAGTTTGGTCGTCAGTTTGTTATTCTTCTCATTACTGCCCATCCGTTGACCCATCTGCCCTGTGATGTGTCTGTAATTTATCAAGGCCTCTGAAGGCTGTAATGATTCAGGCTTTTTAATATCCCTGCACTGCAGTCCTCCAAATTTAGAGGTAGGAAGTGTATGTGTGTGTGAGTGTGTGTGTGTACTCAGCATGTTTTTTCGCTCGGCTCACAAAGGCGCCCCTAAATTTATCCTGACAGTCTCTGGGGAAATGCCTGGAGAACAGTGCTTATAACCACAGAGGGGCTTGCAGAGCACAAAACTAGAACAAGAGCAGCCGAGACATTTCTCTAGAACAAAACCTGTCGTGGGACGTTAAACTTCCAGCAGATCTGCTCCGTGATTTTGACAGGTCAAAAGTACACAACACTTCCCTAAGAGCACACGTAGACTACCATAACTAAGACAGAATAAAAAAAGCCAGTTTGATTCCCACAGTTTCTGAGACATAAGTCTTGCTTGCCTCTGCAAAACTCACAGCTGTGGTTGCTAGGTTGCTAAGGTCCTCTGAGTAATTTTAAGTGTGTTACTGGGGTGTTCTGAGTTGTTACCTTGGAGTTATGTTGTTGCTAAGGTTTTTTGAACAATTTTAAGTGTGTTATGTGGTTACTAGGGTGTTGTTGTGTTGTTGCTAAGGTCCTTTGAGTAATTTTTAAGTGTGTTGTGTGGTACTAGGGTGTTCTTAGTTGTTGCCATGGAGTTATGTTGCTGCTAAAGTTTTCTGAACAACTGTAAGTGCGTTATGTGGTTACTATGATGTTCTTAGTTGTTGCCATGGGGTTATGTTGTTGCTAAAGTCCTCTGAGTAATTTTAAGTGTGTTGTGTGGTTATTAGGGTGTTCTTAGTTGTTGCCATGGAGTTATATTGTTGCTAATGTTTTCTGAGTAATTTTAAGTGTGTTATGTGTTAAATGGGGTGTTCTGAGTTGTTGCCATGGAGTTATGTTGTTGCTAAGGTTTTCAGAACAATTTTAAGTGCGTTATGTGGTTGCTAAGGTGTTCTTAGTTGTTGCCATGGAGTTATGTTGTTGCTAAGGTTTTCTGAACAATTTTAAGTGCGTTTTTTGGTTATTAGGGTGTTCTTAGTTGTTGTCATAGAGTTATGTTGTTGCTAAGGTGTTCTGAACAATTTTAAGTGTGTTATGTGGTTGCTAAGGTGTTCTTAGTTGTTGCCATGGATTTATGTTTCTAAGGTTTTCTGAACAACTGTAAGTGTGTTATATGGTTACTACGGTGTTCTTAGTTGTTGCCATGGAGCTATGTTGTTGCTAAGGTTCTCTGAGTAATTTTAAGTGTGTTGTGTGGTTATTAGGGTGTTCTTAGTTGTTGCCATGGAGTTATGTTGTTGTAAGGTTTTCTGAATAATTTTAAGTGTGTTTTGGTTGCCAAGTAGTCATTATGCTGTTGCTTAGGTTTTTTTTTTTATATTTTAAGTGTGTTATGTAGTTACTAGGGTGTTCTTAGTTGTTTCCATGGAGTTATATTGTTGCTAATGTTTTCTGAGTAATTCTAAGTGTGTTATGTGTTAAATAGGGTGTTCTGAGTTGTTGCCATGGAGTTATGTTGTTGATAAGGTCCTCTGAGTAATTTTTAATGCGTTATGTGGTTGCTAGGGTGTTCTTAGTTGTTGCTATGGAGTTTTTTGTTGTGGAGGTTTTCTGATTAGTTTTTAAGTGTGTTTTAGTTGCCAGGAAGTTGTTATGCTGTTGCTAAGGTCCTCTGAGTAATTTTAAGTGCATTATGTGGTTACTGGGGTGTTCTTCGTTGTTACCATGGATTTATGTTGTTGTGGAGGTTTTCTGAACAATTTTAAGTGTGTTCTGGTTGCCAGGTAATTGTTATGCTTTTGCTGATGTTTTTTTTTTGGAATATTTTAATTGTGTTATGTCCTTACTAGGGTGTTCTTAGTTGTTGTCATGGAGTTATATTGTTGCTAAGGTTTTCTGAATAATTTTATGTGAGTTATGTGGTAACTGGGGTGTTCTAGGGTGTTCTTAGTTGTTGCCATGGAATTGTTATGTTGTTGTGGAGGTTTTCTGATTAATTTTAAGTGTGTTTTGGTTGCCAGGTAGTTGTTATGCTCTTGCTAAGGTCATTTTAAGTGTGTTGTGTGTAGCTAGGATGTTCTAAGCGGTTGTCAGGAAGTTGCTAAGCTGTTTTCGGAGTCATTTTTAGTCTATTTTGCTTTTAGTTGCTGGGGTGTTCTGAGTGGTTGCCAGGGAGTTGCTAACATCTTTTAAAGATGTTTTTGGTGCATTGCTATGTGATTGCCAAGGAACTGCTATGTGATTGCTGTGGTGTTGTGAGTGGTTTTTAGTGCGTTGCTATGTGGTTGCTAGGGTGTTCTGGTTGGTTGCAAAGTGGATTCTTACTGGGCTGACTCTATGACATTCTAGTGTTTTATAGCGTTACTATTTTATAACAATATGATTTGTTAAAGGTGCAGTATGTCATTTTGACAACTAGTGGTTGAAATGGGTACTGCAGCACAAATGTAGAAAAGAGTTGTTTCTCCCGCCCTTCCTTCTCAGACTTGACACTCACAGCGGTTGCCAGATTGAGGACATGAAACAGTAAGTTGATGAGTTGATTTATCTGTTTTAATGTCTGTGGTCACAGAGTGTTTTAGATGGATGCTGAGGCTTTTTAGGTCGCTGCGTTTTCCACCAACTGGCAACCCCGGGGTGTTGAACGCACAATTCAAAGTAGAATAACTGACTGTAGCATTGTTTTTAGAGAAACAAGTATGTAAACTTAGCCTGATTTCTAAATATAACACATTATGGTATTTCTATGGTTTAGTACAGTCAAAAAAGCTGATACAGCGTCAATTGCATGTTTTGTTTTTTGTTTGTTTGTTTTTTTAATTCTGAGGATGTAGAAAAGTAGGGTAAAGGGTTAACTATGAGCAAAAGTAATAGTGGTGGTTTCCTTAGAAGTCACCACTGAGGTACAGAGTGTGCTCAGAGTGAAACGTGTCAGAACATGCATTTGACTTTAAAACCATGCACGTTTTCTGACGTCCTCAACAAACCTCCTGCATTCTACCCTGGAGGAGAATGAAATGTAAAAGGTCTCAACCTGCTCACGAAAGCATCTAAGTAACAACAGTACTCTTGGTACACTTTTGTCCCACACCAGGGATGCATTTTGGAGCTATTCTAAGCACAAGAGATTCCATTAGTGAGGTTAAGCAATCCTTGTAGACACACCGCTCAGGTGAAACAGTTGTTGTGTTGACTCAATCCTGACGTTAGTGGCACGACATCTGTGACGGAGCAGTCAGGACTGGAACAGTCTGTAACTTTAGCTTATACTGTATTATTAAACAGTGTGTATATTTTGGTTGACAGTAGTAGGAGAGGCACTGTTTGTGAAATTGTGGTGGTGATTTGACAAACACTACTATTCAAAGGTTTGAGGTCTGTAAGACTTTTTGCTTCACCGAGGCTACATTTATTTGATAAAAATGCGGTAAAAACAGTAATAATATTGTGAAATAGTACTACAATTTAAATGTTTTAAATTTTCAATTTAAATAGTTTGTAAAATCGTTTTCAGCAGCCATTACTCCGGTCTTCAGTGTCACATGATCCTTCAGAAATCATTTTAATATGCTAACTATCAATGTTGAAAAAAGCCGTGCAATTTTTCCAAATTGTGATACAAATTTTTTATACAGGATTATTGGATAAATAGAAAGTTCAAAAGAACAGCACTTAATTGAAATCTTCTGAAACATTATAAAACATCTTCACTGTGATCAATTTAATGCATCCTTGCTGAATTAAAAAAATCAACCAGTCAATCATACTGATATGAATGCTGTTAGCCACCATTTTTGTAGATTTCAGTCTTTCCTTCAAGTTGACAGAAGCTGCATTATTAATATGACTACACCAGCTGCCTGGGGGTGAAACAAATATGTCCGCCAAATGAACCGCTAAGGCATTCAGAACCCATTTTACTTAAATAATGTGATGTACTTTCAAGTGAAACAGGTATTCACAAAGAATAAAATGGGGCAGGACTTGATTTTATGTATTTAGAATTATGGATTGTAAAAAGTCCTCTGTATTATGTGTTTGAAGGGCAGGGGTTGAAAAAGGGGACTTGTCACAATGTGAAGCAGGTTTTTTTCTGGATAATTCGAGTCAGTTATTGTGCTTATAATATGGTTAACAGACATTGTTAAGATGTTGTATTCTAAGACATTTATGAAGGGTATTAAGAATTAAGAAGTGTTGAAAAGAGCTGGAGGCCAAAAAAATTAAAGTTTGCTAGAAGTTTAGTTCAAAATATGTATAAAATGATGTGGATTTTTAATAACGCAAGTCTTTCATGGGTTTTCTACTACCTATTTCTGTAAGAGACGCAATTTACCTTATATTAAGCCATACAAGTCTTACTACCCAGGGTTCCCTTTAAAAAAAAAAAGTAATTTCACTCGTCAGCCATCTTTGAAACGCCTCTTGGGCAGGTAAGTGCAGCTCCTTTAAATTGGAAAGGGGAAACATCAAATTCTCCAAAACTGTTCACCAAGATTATGATTAAATTTCATATTTGAAATCACCAATGAAATCTGACAAATAAATATCATTCCTTATGTTCCAATAGCTTTAAAAAAAAAGCTTATTTTTCAGGCGAGATCAGCCAATGCGCATGCGCAGCTCCGACCGGAAACTAACAATGAAATTAACTGTTCTACCTACTGGATTGTGGTTTCTTAAAGGGTCATGAAACCCTCCTGTTTCAGCACTGGTTAGTTCTCACCATAGTTTTGAAAAATGCTGCAAAAGTGGGCGTGGTGCGCTGCGGAGCGGGAAGAGGGGAGAGAGTCAACTTCGGGTTCAGACAGTTTCATTTCGCTCCCATTGAGTTAACAACACAAATAAATACACAGACATTTGCACTCTGCATCGAAAACATATATATGAACGTGCTGTTGCACCTCTATTAACTTTTAAGGCTTATTTTGCGGCATTTATAATCCTTTTGATAGGTTGCGTTAAGGAGTTGTAAAAACTGCTATTACACTCACCTTACGAATGAATTGTGTTTGTGCCGAACTCTACTTACAAAGCAAACATTCTCCTTCGATCCATTAACGTTTCTCTCAGTTATTGTAGGCAATCTCACAGTCTGAAGCGTCTGTCATAGCAAATCAACACACGCTGTCGTGAATAATTAGACGAAGCTCTTCTCATAGAATAAGAACGCGTAGCCTCATAAACTAATAGGTTTATTATAAGTGAATAAATCAGTTGCTGTAAATAAGTGTATAACAGAAGTCAACATACATAAAATATATGATTAAATTTGTAAAAACAACGTTTTAAGTTGATACACTATGCAAATATTCAGATATTAATAATTATGGGGTGAGCAAAAACATTAAACAAGATTAAGTTTTCTTAATTTAATCTTATAATTATTTGGTATTACTTTTCTAAAACAACATACCAACAAAACAATACCATTTCAAAACAACAGCAAACGCAGTCTTTAACCATAGTCACTTTAGCCTGAAGTATGTCAAGTCGCCATAGTTGACCACATTAATTCTCAAATATTAGCGTATTTTATCTTTTAAAAACAACACTGATATAACTACATATACATACTACATATACATATATGTCGATGTATTTTATAAATAATGTAAATACATTCTTTTATTGTCTACTAATTACCAAAAATCGCAGTTCTGCCTCTCCAACTCCATGCATTCCAGTTGCCCCCTATGAACTTCCTGGAACTATTTGAAGTGTACACAAATCACGTGACGATCGAGCGTTTCGAACTTCGGTTGTCGCAACTCTCTCTCTTTGTGACGTCAGCACAATGTAAATTTTAAACCCGGAAGATGAAAATAGAGCAAAAAGCTCAAAATTAACCAGTTTTCTCCAACAATTAAGTCAGTGACCTGCTGACTTTACTAGTCAACGATTGGCTCTTTCATTAAGAAGGCGTGGCTTCGCGGCCATAATGAGCGCTGCGTCTTTCCCCATTCAAAACTATACGAGTGACAAGTCTTGGCAGAATGCGGTCAAATAAAACAGTTGCCATGCCAACTTGCAACAGTAAACAAAAGCTCCCATTGTTCACCCCGCCATCACTGGCTGCAAAAGGGAGTCAATCCCATAGAGTCCCCATGTTAAAATGCCCAACTTTACAGCAGAAAAAAAATGTTTACAGCCTGGTACAAAAAGGTTTTGGTCTATATAGCTAAGTTTGCCCTTCATGTCAACTGTGAGGGGGGTGAGTTTTTTTTTATAACTCATCCTTTTAAATTATGGCTGCGTCCGAAAACCTAGTCAGCTGACTTGCTGCCTCCGAAGGCTGCAAAGGCAACTCTAAAAACAGTTTCGGACGGACTTCAGAGGCAGCAGAACGTGACGCCGTTGCTAGGTTACCTAACGGTTAAGTTGTAGAATTTGTAGAAAAACG
>JAHKKF010518285.1:0-15225 GCA_019740295.1 Labeo calbasu
TTTTTTATAGGCAATTGCTTCGATCGTCGTGTGTTTTACGTTAAATACAGAACCATTCAAAATCTGATGCAAGAAATTCAGATAATTAGAAGGTATGATTACTAGAAGGATATAAAGATATTTTAACATATTTTACACTGACACTGATAGAGAATTAAACTACTGTATTTACTGTTTGCACATTCTGTTACTAGCTCATCTTGACTAGTTCGTCTCCAGAGGGCGCTTGGGAGCTCAGAAACCCGAATCTCTCTTTGAGGCGCATACATTTTGTTTTGTATTTGTAGATTAAAACTTAATAACTTTAAATATAGACAACTGAAATACGAAATAAAATATTCACAAATTGATTGTACACATTCGTTAATATGTAACCAGAAACATCTGTGATTCGTCCACCCTGAAAGCGTTGAGAAAAGTAACGATTACCATGTGACGTGTATTCTAGTCGCTTTTTTTCAGTATAATAATTTACACCGTAATAACGATAAATGAGAATTGAACGGAAAAATTCAGCATTGAACGATCATTGTTATTTAATATTGTGCAAAGCCCTGTTCATTAATATTATGAAAGTATTAGAATAAACGCTTCAACCTATCACTGCACTCGGCGGACATGGCATTATGGGAATTGTAGTTTTCCAAACATCGCATTATTAACACTGCATTAATTTATTTGTTCACAAAAATACTCCATAAAGTTGCTTAATTGTTATATTAAAATATAATTTGTAGTCAAAGGATGGTATGCAGTGTTTATAATATTTAATTACAATTATTTTAGATTTTCCCCACGCAACAAAGTCACATGACTGCCCCGCTGACAGGAAGAAAGATGGCGATCTTCAGTGTGTATGTTGTCAATAAGGCTGGTGGGCTCATCTACCAGTACGATAATTATGTACCTCGAGCTGAAGTTGAAAAAACATTCAGTTTTCCGCTTGATTTAGTTTTAAAGATTCACGATGAGAAGGTAGTTGTGTCATTCGGACAGCGCGACGGGATCAGAGGTGCGTGTTTGTATGTGTGCAAACCATCCCATGTATTCATACACATATAGGTCCATCACTGCAGTTTCTGCAGCCTTTTTTCCTTTTGAGTTATACAGTATGTTTCGAGTATATTTTATTAAGTATATTTTCTCGTGTGCAGTGGGTCATGCAGTTCTGTCCATTAACGGGGTGGATGTGAATGGTAAATACACAGCTGAAGGGAAGGAAATCCTGGAATATCTGAAAGATCCTGCCAACTATCCAGTGTCCATCAGATTCGGCCGACCTCGCCTCACTTCCAATGAGAAACTCATGTTGGCCTCAATGTTTCACTCGTGAGTAGATTTCATTAAAAATAGTTCAACGCATTGTTGTAATGTTGCTAATGTTGTTTCAGACCTGTATGACTTTAGTCACTGAAACAAGGGAGACGTTAGGCATCCACTTTTATGTTCCACGGAACAAGCAGAACTGTGTTATTTGTGTGTTGGTACGTTTTTATAGTTGTATACCTTTATTACTCCCTAATGATTGTTTCAGATATAACTTTTAATTGTATGCTGTATCCTGTCATACAAATGTTTGGGCTTTGTAAGATTTATTTAATTTTTGAAAAGTCTTTTATGTTCACCAAGGCTGCATTAATTTGATCAAAATATAGTACAAATTTTAAATATTATTGTACAATATATTTTAAAATGTAATGTATTACTATGATGACAAAGCTGAATTTTCAGCATCATTACTCCAGTCTTCAGTGTCACATGATCCTTCAGAATTCTAATATGCTGATTTGCTGCTCAAGTAACATTAATACTCAATAGCCAGTGTTGAAAACAGTTGTGCTATTTAATATTTGATGAATAGAAATTTCAACGTAATTTATTTGAAGTTGAAATCTTTTGTAACAGTATAAATGTCTTTACTGTCACTTTTGATTAATTTAATGTGTTCATGCCAAATTAAAGTGATGATTTAAAAAAAAAAAAAAAAAATCTTACTGATTCCAAACGAATGGTAGTGTAATATATAAAGTTAATGTCAAAATCTGTCAGACCTTGCAGAATCTGCAAAATGTTAATTATTTTACCAAAATAAGAGGAATCATACAAAATGCGTGTTATTTTTTTATTTAGTACTGACCTGAATAAAATATTTCACATAAAAGACATTTACATATAGTCCTCAAGAGAAAATAATAGTTGAATTTATAAAAATGACCCAGTTCAGAAGTTTCCATATGCTTGATTCTTAATACTGTATTGTTACCTGAATGATCCACAGCTGTGTGTTTTTTTTTTTGTTTTTTTTTTTTTTTGTAGTAATAGTTGTCCCTTATTTGCCCTGAACAGTTAAACTGCCCACTGTTCTTCAGAAAAAACCTTCAGGTCCCACAAATTCNACCCAGTTCAGAAGTTTCCATATGCTTGATTCTTAATACTGTATTGTTACCTGAATGATCCACAGCTGTGTGTTTTTTTTTTTTTTTTTTTTTTTTTTTGTAGTAATAGTTGTCCCTTATTTGCCCTGAACAGTTAAACTGCCCACTGTTCTTCAGAAAAAACCTTCAGGTCCCACAAATTCTTTGGTTTTTTTTAACATTTTTGACTGTATGAGTATATGATTTTGAGATCCATCTTTTCACACTGAGGACAACTGAGTGACTATTACAGAAGGTTCAAATGCTCACTAATGCTTCAGAAGGAAAAACGATGAAAAAGAGCCTGGGGTGAAAACTTTTGAACAGAATGAAGAAGTGTACATTTTTCTTATTTTGCCTAAATATCATATTTGTTTTCATTTAGTACTGCCCTTCAGAAGCTAAAGAAGATACTTGCATGTTTTCCAGATGACAAAATAAGTTTAATTTACCCTGATCTTCAAATTTAAAAAGTTTTCACCCCGGCTCTTAAAGGAGAAGTCCACTTCCAAAACAAAAATTCACATGTAATGTACTCACCCCCTTGTCATCCAAGATGTTCATGTCTTTCTTCTTCTTCATAGTTGCATATGAGTCCCTCAGTTGTCCTTAGTGTGAAAATATGGATCTCAAAATCATAGTCATTGTTGAAAAGGGTTTAACAGCAGGCAGTTTAACTGTTCAGGACAAACACGGCACTCATGAACAACTATCACTAAACAAAAAACACAGCTGTGGATCATTCAGGTAACAACACAGTATTAAGAATCAAGCCTGTGTAAACTTTTGAACATTTTTATAAATTAAACTATTATTTTCACTTGTGGACTATGTAAATGTCTTTTATGTGAAATATCTTATTGGTAAAATATTTGGTAAATAATTAACATTGTGTACATGGTGTATGTAACTTTTGACCCCGACTGTAGAGATATAATTATCAGAAGCATAACATTCATAATTATGAATAACAGAATACTGTTGTATTTTGCAGTGGACATGTTTTTATTGAATGTGTCTTTTCTTGTCTTTTCTAAGGTTGTTTGCCATTGGATCACAGTTATCACCTGAAGTTGGCAGCTCTGGTATTGAAATGCTGGAGACAGACATGTTCAAACTGCACTGCTTTCAAACACTCACAGGTCTGTTTTTCTCTTATTGTAAGGACAAATTACATTACGTTTAGTCATTAAAGGTAAAATCTTGTGCTGAACAAAACCACAGTAATTTTAACACTCTTCTGTTCTCTTATTTTTGCAGGTATAAAGTTCATTGTATTGGCAGACCCTCGACAGTCTGGCATTGATGCCCTCCTAAGAAAGATTTATGAGATCTACTCAGACTTTGCACTGAAGAATCCTTTTTACTCTTTAGAAATGCCTATCAGGTGTGTATTTTTTTTTTTTTTACTATTACTAGTCACGTCATGAGCTTTGCCTGCAGTCAAATTGGTTGCTTTCCACAAAGGTGGTGAATGTAACAAAAAACATATAATTTCTTTCAGATGTGAGCTTTTTGACCAAAATCTAAAGAGTGCTCTGGAAGTAGCAGAGAAAGCTGGGACATTTGGACCTGGATCCTGAGCTGGACTTACATTGAGTGTGTTCATCCTACTTGACAGGATCTCCAAACATTCTGAGGTCAAAAATGGGGTTCTCACAACTTTAAGGGATACAAACAAGAGTTTTTCTCAAGCTCAAACAATTTAACATAGTTTAGGACAACTGAATCGGAATCGTGAAATGAAGTCCCAAATTTACTGAAAAACATTTCACATAACCTTTGTAAATAATGTACATGGACACAGTTTAAGTTTGTAATGTGCAGAACGTCAGTCCATGGAGCAGCTCAAGATGCTCTAAACATGTTCAACATAACATGTCTACTAGCATCTTTCTACGTGAAATGAAATTTCCATCTCATTTGCTTTCTGTCAGCAGAATATGAAAAGTCTACTTTACCTTGGATCAGTTTCTGAAGTTTGGTCTTACATTTTTTATTTATATAAACTCATTACATTGTGCTATTAAACATTCATATGCTATAACACATTGTCATATTTCATTATAAACATTTATGAATTTGCATTACTGCAGCTACAGAGATCGGACCAGTTACAGCGCTGAAATGGATGAAATAAATGTATTTATTTTAACTGATTTAATAGCAATAAAATATTAATAGCACTGAAGCAATGGCTTTAACACGCCTTAACCAAACCATACAATTCTGCAGTGTACTGACTGAACAGATTCAGAACAATGCAAAATACTGTCATCTGTTTGTAAAATGTACAGAATAAATAACATGAAGTGCAGAAAGTGACACAACATGGTATCCCATTTTATACATCGCTAAAATAGTGTAATATTTTGGGAATAGATATCCACAGGATATCCACAGTCAATTTCATTTATATTTCAGAAACACAAAAGTAAAATCCTAGACAAGTTACACCCAGTATTTTTTTTGTTCCCTTTATACCGTGTTAAAAACTAGTTAAAAGACATTTAAATAATACTCTAATGTTTAGTCAGCCTTCTTGGGTACTCTTCCCATCTTGGTGCGGATATTCCTAAGCAGAAAGTATCCTACTGTGGTGACAGTACAGGTTATCTCTGCTACCCAGAATGCTGTGTTCCAGCCGTAGTGCTTCGCAATAGTGCCAAATGGCAACCCTGAGAGGAAACCACCAACTGCCAGCAAAACAAACACAAAAACACATTAGTATTCTTTGAAATAGGCAAATGGTTAACATGATATTGCTGCAAAATTTTTTTTGGAGAGCTCAAAATTTACTTGTAGAATAAATCGCGCACCAGCATGGACATTTAACTCATTTAAAGTCTACATTTAACTAATTCTACCATAGGTTAGTACAGTTTCGGTATGTCACTGCTGCTGTAAATTGAGAAGATGATCACCGTTTGCCATCAGAGCCACAATGGCGTGAGAGGTTCCACAGTAGTTCGATGGAGCGCTTTCATTCGCAAGAACTCCAAACAAGGCAATCGGTCCATAGGAGGAAAAGCCAAAAACAGCACCCAACAAAAGAATCCAGACCTGTGTGTAAATTATAATAAAACATGTACATTATAGAACCCATAAACACTGTTTTCTTTCCTGCATTGACATAGTTTATTGTGACAAATGTTTGAGCAAAAGTTTTGGTCTGTTTAAAAAGAACAACAAAATACAGCCCGTAGGGTTTAGTTAAATGTCAAAGCCAGTATGATTTGCTATTGCAGGACGAGTTATTAATATTTCCTATACGTTTTGTTAATTTGTAATGTGTTAGTGATACTGAACTTACATTTGAGCTGTGTGCTGTGACAGTAGTGCGGAAGAGGTACATGGAAACACACATCCCACCCATCATGGAGAGCAGGAGCCCATGACGAGGATTACCATACAGACCCAATCCATGCTGAAAATTAAAGAGCAAACAAATATAGGTTCATGAAATATCCACCAATTTTTAAATTAATATGTTTATTCAGCAAAGACAGCTGTTTTCAACGTTGATAATAAGATAATGTGATCAGAATAAGTTCTGAAGGATCATGTGACATTGAACACTCCAAGTAATGCAACATTAAATGATTGAAATGGAAGATTACAAGATTAAAGTCATAATATTTTGAGAATAAAGTCAAAGTTACGAGAATAAAGTTGAAATTCCGAGAATAAAGAGGAAATATTTCGACGATAAAGTCAAAATTATTAGAATAAATTCAAAATTATGAGAATTAATTCATAGCAATTATGAGATTAAAGTTATAATACTTTGAGAGTATATTCTAGCCTTTTGTGCATTTAAATGGCCCAGATTAAGAGCATTGGGAGATCTTCCAAAGTCTCAGCTTTCAAAATCTGTCAGTTTAATAGCAAAATACAAACACTGTGTCTATTACAATGTGTTATTCACTCTCTTCAATGTATTTCACTGATCGCTGTATTCACTTCCGTTTAAGCAGCATGTGAATGAGTCATCTTTCCGATAACAATGGGACATCTGTTTCATTAAATTAGGCTATACTGTTTTTTTCATTCCTTCTGATGTTCCTTCATGTTTCTCTCATGCTATAAACTTGACATAAAGAGGAAAAACACATTTACAATTTGTATTTTGTGAAAAACTGACAGAATGACAGCTGAGCTGTGTTATATTAAAAGCAACAAAGCACAAAATTATTGTGATTACTGGGTGGCTGGCGCACTACAGATAATAAATGGAAGACGTTAAATATTTCCAAACATTTACTGTTTTATACTGTGAATAAACAGCCTGTGAATAGTCAAATATACTTTAAAAAAGACAACAAATAACTTTATATAACCACATAATTTAATCAAAAAAAACAATTAATTCATGCCACATTACAGAGAGTGAAAAACTCATTATTGCAAGAGAACATTGTTTGTATTTTGCTATAAAACTAAAAGATTTTGAAAGCTGAGACTTTGTTTTATATTAAAAGTACCAAAAGCACAAAGCTTATTGCTATTATTGAGTGTCTGGCGCACTACAAATAGGCCTAATTAATGCAATCGAACATGTGAAATATTAAGCATGCTGTCCCTGCGAGTATAACACATGGTATGACTCTTGCAATTTCGACTTTATTCTCAAAATATTTCAATTTTATTTTCAAAATATTACGATTTTAATCTCCTTCTGAATGGTAGTGTATACAAAATTTTCTGATGTAAACATGAGTTTACATTGTGCTGAGTGGTTGTCAGTTTGTTTCATGCTATTGTTAAGGCATTTGGGTATTTACTAAGTTGTTTCCATTGTGTCTTGGGTGGTTGCTTATTGGCTAAGGTCCAAAAATTCTTTGATACTGTGATCATAGTTTATAGCTTGTGGTTTGTCCTGCATGGTACTAGAATTTCATATAAATAGATATTGGTGGTATAAACTCACCTTTGCCACGGCTCTGTCTGACAGAAATCCTGCAGCTAAACTACCCAGCAGTCCTCCAATCTCCAGGGCACTCATAAAGGAACTTCCTGTTAAAATCAGCAGGAATATGCGTTTTAGTCCACAACCCAAAATTCTCATCACACCCTTCCATTTCTGAATCAGGAAATATCATGTGAAATTGTGCCTGATTTTTTAGGTTAAAAGTTCATTGTATTATGAAATTATTAAAACATACTGTAACTTTCAGAACCGAAAATGTGTTCACACTACAAAAACTGACCACAAGACCCTCATTTGATCACATTTAAAGCCTGTCCACCTTATTGTGCAATGCTACAGTAAGGTATTTTCTGTCAATATGCAATATTTACAATATTAGGCAGCATGAAGCGGCGTTTTTGCACAGCTAAAATAACTTTGCAAATAACCTTGCATATTCAAGTTTAAAACTCCCACACATGCTCTTGCATTACAAAAAGGTGGATACTAAAAGCCTAAAAACTAAATGCGTTAGACAACACACAGTACCCATTAGTGCTGACTGGCCCTTGTCCTGAATGAGGAATAGTTGCCCCCAGTCAGTGTAAGCAGTCTTCACCCCAAACACCACCAGGTACCCAAACGACAACACCCACAGATATGGAGAAAGGATGAACTCTTTGAAAGTGCTCTCATTTTTGCTGGAGCCTGAAATCAGAGGCAGATACCAGATGGATCAAATGTGCAACTGCTATTGGAGGACAGACAGAAAAGTCCATTAGTTCAACATGAGTGACCTTCAACAGAAAAAAAAAAAACATGAATTAACGCACAGACCTAGTAAAACACACCCCTTTGTACTCTGTTTTGGTCCAAAAGTTAATTCTTCAAAGAACTAGCAAGTGAAACCTTTAATCTAATGCAGACTTTCACAATGTCTGAACAGCAATGACCTATATAAACAAAACTAGCCATAATAAACATAAGTATGGAAAATAAACATAAATCTGAATTCCATTAATGTCCCACTGAAACAGGATATTCAGTTTAATTGATTATACATACAAAATAAACATGCATGTGAATTTGGAAGTCCTCATACTTCCTTTGCCTTTCTTTGCACCAGCTTCAATATTTGGCAGGCCAACTTCACTGGGCTCATTTCGAATGATGAGCAGACAGAAGATGGACGTGATAATGCAGGTCAGGCCGGAGATGGACAACGTGGACCTCCAGCTGTAGCTTTGGGCCATCAGTGTGGCAATTATGGGCCCAAGACCTCCAGCCAAATTCATACTACAGGACAGCACAGCCCACCAAGTCCCAAACTGAGATGGCTCAAACCACTATTCAAACAAATGAATCAATTAATTTCGTAAGTACTGTAGAAATGCACAGAAAATGAGGTTCAAAAGTTGTTTTCTGCAGTGATGTCAAAGATAAACCATTTGGGTTCCTTAAGGAACCTTATAGTGAAGAGTTCTTAAAAGAACCGTTTTTTTTTCTTACACTCTTAAAAATAAAGGTTCCAAAACTGTGTTTTTGCAGTGATGCCATAGAAGAACCATTTTTGGTTCCCGTTAGAACCTTTCAGCGAACAGTTCTTAAAAGAACCATTTTGAAGAACAGCCTTTTTCGACTATAAAGACCCTTTTCTGCATTTGAAAGTTTCCATGGATGTTTAAGGTTCTTCATGGAACCATCGATGCCAATAAAGAACCTTTTTTTTTAAAGAGTGTAATGTGAAGAACATTTTAATAATCTATATTATTAATCTATAAGGTTCTATAGAAGGTAAAGGTTCTTAATGGAACAAACCTTTGTTTTCAAGAGTGTGTATATATATTTGTATATACAACGCAAATCCACGGATTACAGGATCGGATCCATACCTTGCGAAGTACTTTCGCACATGGTGGCCATCCTAGACCTTGACCCAGTCCGTTCAGAAACCACAGGCCTGAGAACACCGCCACCGACGAGGACTGCGAGAAAACCACATTGATGCCGCCAACCATAAACAGCCCAACAGAAAAAAGCCATCGTGCGCTCATCTGATCGGACAGCACACCGCTTATGAACTTGCTAATGGCGTAGGCCAGTGATTGACTGCTAGTGATAAGACCTGCAATGCACAAAGATGAAATAAATACTGATTAGACTTCAACAGAGAGTGATTCCCATTCAGAATCACTCAAAAACATATGGGTTTGCAAAGATAGGACAAAGGAGCAGTTCTATAGGCGTTATCACTCCGCACTGGATTGGAGACTGTAAAGACTTTAGTGATAAGAGCAATTCAATCACTGTGCTGATAAAGTAGATCCGGGGCAACATACCAAACTCCTGCTACATCTCATTGTAATGTGGCTGAATGCGGTGCCATTTCAATCTCGTGTCGTTAAACATTTTGTCAGGAAAAAGATGTATGATTTTCAGCAAACAAAACTGGTTTAGCTGAAAACAACTCAGAATTTTATCAACCCATATGTATAAAATGAATGATAATGGAATATGACGTAACAGGGTGGAAGAAAGGCCTAAAATATTTGGAAATGTAGCTACTTTTTAGCTTACATATTTTATATTCTATGCATAGTAATGAGTATAGTAATTTTTTAAAAAGCTAAACTAATCACATTTTACTTGTGTATACTACATGCTAGACATTACAGCTTTTGTAGTCTCACAGTGTGGAATGTAACATGGTATGAGTGTAAATATAAAACCTAAATTAGTTAGTTTTCTGTAAATCAGTAATGTTATGATATTTTATATTTTTAAATATATATATATATATATATATATATCAGTGAAAGTTTAGTTTTGTTGCACGTAACATTACATAACAGGGTGGAACATGTATCAGCATACTATAATAAAACTAAATAAAAAAATTAGTAGTTTGTTTTTAAAGTTGAGTTTTTTAAATTAGGATGTCACATTAGAGGAAGTGATGCTACGGTGTGTTGGTTTAATGTTTTACATGTGCAATTAATACACACTAACAGGGTGGAAAGCAATATACAGTAGCAGTAACAGTAGAACAATGTAGACAACAGTAGAAACCATACCGTTCAGGTTAAGTTCAGTAAGATAATCTTTTTAATAACCTTTTCAGGATTATTTAAAGAATAGTAAGTTTAAAAAAGCATTTATTTGAAATATAAATGTGTGTAACATTATAAATCTCTTTACTGTTAGTCACTGTTACTTGCTTTGATCAATTTAATGCATCCTTGAATAAAGTTATTCATTTATTTACAAAAAAAACATCTGAACGGTAGTTTTTAATACTATTGAGAAAAATAAACAATTTAAAAATAAAAAGAAATGTAACAGATTTTACAGACGTATTAAAGTTTTGGTATAATTTATAACATATTTATCTGTTTACAAAACAAATTTCAATAAAAAGACAGTCTCAAATATGTCTTCTCTAATAGGAAAGCATTCACAGTGGCTTAAAAACATTGTTCAATAATGCATTATCAATGACTGGTAGTGTATATGAAAATATTAGCATTATTTTCTGTCAAATATCAGCTAAACCTAAAATGTAATACTTTGGGAGCTTTTTTTAATTCAAAAGTCATTTTTGTTAAGGACAGAAAAGGCACTAAATGCAGAGAAGTACGCAATGTACAAGTGCTTTAGTGCCTTCTGTCTGCTGTTTATCATCCTAATTTACTGTAATTCAAATTAATGCATGTGTGAAAGGCTATAAAACAGAGATACTGAAAGACAAAGTACAGGCCACTAGTTGCACATACTCACCTAGATCATCCTTATCCAGCGTGATCTCCTGCATTACAGAGGGCATCACGAAAGAAAACGTCTTCCTGTTAAAGTAATACAGCGTGTATCCCACAAACATGGCCAGGAATATAGTAGTTCGGTAGTAGCCATATCCACTCTTCGCCATGGTTGGCACAACTTTAAACGATAAGGAAGGAAACGTCTAGGTCTTCTTCAGCTCGACACAGGAGTTACCAGAAGCATCTGAGTGCTATGAACTGTGAGACATGAAGAGCTGTTGAGGTCAGGGGAAAGAACTGTAATCAGCGGCAGGGTTAATGGTCAACCTGGCAGAGATCTTTGGAGTGTTCTCCAGCAAACAACTGCTTTCAAGGGAACAGTGTCAAGGGACAGACTGTAACATACTCTATTGAACTAAAATAGGGATCACAGTGTGCCACTGACGTTTTGATTGCAGCACATCTATGTAGCCAATGTTTTTCTATTTACTACTTTGCTGTTGTCTTAAACATGTTTTGAGGAGGGTGTTATTTAAAAGATTCCCTAATCTAATGAGTTTAATGATTGACGTGGGGGGTCTGTATGTGACATGTTATAGGTTTGACCATTGGCGCTGTGTGTTGTGTAAGAATCATTGCACTATTATGATCACTAAATGTGCGCCACCAACAGCTCAAAGTTGCATTTATACTGTATGTCTGATTAGAACTTCTGAACTGTGTAGTCTAGTAATAGTTTTCCTCGATATATTGGTTCATTCTGAATCAAATGTATTAGCTTTTTGTCTAATTAGATTGCCCACTCTTTTTAAAATGATGAAAAAACACCTCTTCTAACTACAAACTTTTTCAGACCACTACATGTGCAGTCAAATTAGCATCATTTTGGTGACATTTTGTGGGCAAAACAGTTTATATTTTTAATAGTTGAGTGATACTGTACACGGTTATTTTAATATAATTGAGATTTTTGAAAGAAGTTACTATTTTATTTATTTATTTTTTATAATATTCAGATTTAATGTAGGCTAGTAATTTTGTTGTGGCTACTAATTAAGCTAGTAATTAAGGTTTTAGGCTAGTAATTTTGTTGTGGTCACGCAATACTCCCAATCACACAGGGTCCCATAGAGTGTTTAAACTTATGTAACGTTTTGGTCAATTAGATGCACGGTCATATTGGCGATACTCAGATGTAAACAACAGCATGGATTACACAGTAAATGTACTTCTGAGTATGTTGTTCTGCTAATT
This sequence comes from Labeo calbasu, assembly GCA_019740295.1. Lineage (NCBI taxonomy): Eukaryota > Metazoa > Chordata > Actinopteri > Cypriniformes > Cyprinidae > Labeo > Labeo calbasu. The sequence continues at coordinate 12,336 of JAHKKF010518285.1, forward strand.
TATGCTGTCTAAACCACGGAAAAATGCGTGGAAGCTGCTAAATCATGTAGAGGAGGACTTAATAAGCAGGAAAGGGCGCAATATTTTGACAAACTAAAGTTAATAGGTGGTAAAGATACATATGAGCAATATTAATTAAAAAGATATGAGCGTAATATTTCACATACCTGACTGGAAATGATAAAAACAAATATGAATGTTGTTAAGATTCTTGCCCTGGAAATCCTGGTTCATTTGGCCAACAATGCCTTTTGTTTCTCAGACAGTTTTTTGCACTCTTCTCCTTGATTTGTTATAACTTTTGGTAGTCTATATTACTCCAGATGTTTTCCCGGTCCAACCAATTAGCCCAAAACATGACAATAATTGACCGTTTTCAGCAGCAAAACCTGCGAGTTTCGTTCAGTTCAGTGGCATTGTTTACATTCAACATTTGCATTGCCGCCAAAATGGCAGATGGATGATGTGTCAAAAGACCTAAATAACCTGAAATAACAAGAGAAATTTAGCTGCACAGCAGTAAAAATTAAAAGTTCATGCCACACCTTTCACCCGAAAGGCGTTAACAATTTTGCTGGTGACAATGACACCAAAGTGAGGCTGAATGGAGCTATACAAGTTAAACTATATTAGTTATGAGTCGAAATATTGTATGTAAATTCCAAAATCAATAGAACTCACTAATATTGCTTGTTTGCCATTTGAAATTAGTCATACCATGGTGTTTTACCAAATCAACACGAAACCTAGTATATATTATTGATTAGCAATACGCAATGAGTATATCTGAGAAGTTTGCGGACCATCCAAATTGATAAATATATGCTTAGAAGTTTTGATTATTTTGTCTTAACATTACGACTCTGTCTGCTTAGATTCATTTGGTAATCAAGAATGACACCATTAGTCACCCATATCGCCTCTCCGCCAATTTTTATTTGAAAACCTGCCTTATTGATCTCCTACTCGCATAAAATTATAAACTGACGCAGTACCTTCAAAATGTTTGTGTTGCGTGTCATTGCAACAGCGTCACCTATCGGTCAGACGTTGTAAGCAAACTAAAATCACAGGGACTATGTTCAATAAAATATTTATCCTGTTTATTCAGATATTGTGTATGGCCACATTGTTGCTTGCTGTTGTCATACACCATTAGTACGGGAAGTACGGTAAGATTAGTTTTCGTCCTGCACACGTTAAAAGTTTGGAAATGCTGCATTGTGCAGAGCGAGCTAGTTTGGTACTGCAGCTCGCAAACGTGGCAACACAATCAGTAGGTTAAAACAATCATCCACTATCTTACTCACGAGTCTGGGTGGCCTTCCTTTGAGTTATGAGATTAGTAGAAGGGACAGTGGAGATTAAAAAATGTCACAACAGAAACAGCGAGTTAATGATGAAAACAATAACATGCCTACTTCCGTGAACAGGGTTGCCTTTCGGTTGTCTGTTCCAGCAAGCGAACAGTTTTCATTAACCCTTTATCCACAATTAAACCATGTCGATCCGACACACGGTGTTCATGTTGCCCTTAAACGGGGATTTTTGTTTTGTTTTGTTCTTATAGTCACACATTAATGAATCTCGTCTAGATGCTGTAAATGTGAAATCCTGAAATCCTGGTCGAACTAGTAATTCAGTCATTTGCTGCCACCTACCCGACGAGTTGTAGTAGGACAGCTTATAGAGTAAAACATCGAGGCATATTACAACATCGTTGTTTAAAATGTGTTATGCCATCTCTACAGGCAGAACAGAAGCTGTATCTGAAGTGGTATTATTACAGATTGTTTAATGCTGTACAGAGAGGAGTAAATGCATGTACAGAAATTACAGAAATTACAAATACTGTACTGTTATGCAATTGTATTTAAAGTTACATATATCAAAACATTAAAATGTCTTACTAACGCCAGACATTTGAAAAGCAGTGCCTGAAAAAATTCCTTCCAAATATTACATTTACAAAAACCATAATAACCTTGTATCTTAAGCGTTTTTGACCTTCTTACAAGTCAGTTAAGTAACTGTATAGTTATTAATTCTTCAGTTAGCTGAGGCTCTCTATTAAAAAGACAATCCCTCTGGTGATGGTTCACAGAAAACCTCTTTTATGGTTTTCTTTGAACCTACAACCTTTTGCCCAGATCTTCAGCCATATAGGCTAACCATGTGTGACACTAATGACCACAGGACAATAAAGCACAATTCTATGAAATGTACATAAGCAGTGGGAGGGCAATGATGATCATGTTTGGCTTTTGCTTTACTTAGCAGCCAACGCAGCATTTTCGCAACTGGGTTTGGGTCAGTCACTTTGAAGAATAGTGTGCTAAATATTTTGATAGAGATAATAAACAGTAAATTTGAGGTTTGGATTGTTCTCTGGACGTAATGCAACCAAAGACCTGCTGGTTGTGTCATCTTTGTACATTTTATTTCTTGATATTAATGGTGCAGTCAGATCATTCTGGTAGGGCCAGGAAATCCTGTGGCTGCATTTGGTCTAATATCAACATAGACTTTGCACGTATATTCCTGTTATGGTTTGTGATGGTCTTCTATGCTTTATTTGGGGCTGCTGTCTTCTCGGCCCTTGAGAGACCTCTAGAACTGGAGGCACATTGCAGATGGAACAGACAGCTGGCTGAATTTGTTCAGGATCACCAGGTTCCTTCGGAGGACTTGCTTAAGCTGCTGGGACACTATGAGAAGGCCATTGCCGCCGGGATTCGAATAGAAGCACGGAGACCACGCTGGGACTTCTCAGGAGCTTTTTACTTTGTGGCAACTGTAGCCAGTACTATTGGTAGGTCTGAATCTATCTATCTATCTATCTATCTATCTATCTATCTATCTATCTATCTATCTATCTATCTATCTATCT
>JAHKKF010518286.1:0-16243 GCA_019740295.1 Labeo calbasu
TAGGACCCCTTTAAATTTGTGAATTTCCAAATATTCCATCCAAAAGTGCTTTCAAAGCCATAGTGAGCAAGGTGCTAGACTATGATGTTACTGCTATCTGTGGAAATACAAACGCATCTTCTGATATCTGAATTCAATTGGTCGATTGTCCCGTTCTGGGTCTCACCTCTTCATAAAACTCCTGACAGGTGTCAGCTGACAGGAGTGCAATCTTCACAGCTCCATCTTCTGAAAAACAGAATAAAGGAGAAGAGGATGATGGCATCATTCAACCCATGGAGGCAACATGATGCTGTACAATTATAGAATAGGAAAATACATACTTTTGTGAATCAAACCACATCATTAAATTAGGGCTGGGTAGTAAGGCATTTTTGTTCCCCCCAGAACATTTAACAAATTCAAGATTTCATTTATTTAATTATTTATTTATTTATTTTTACTTTTAAAAAATATCTTTGCAGAAGATATTCATTGAAAAATTTAGGCATATAATGTATATTATATTATTATTATTATTATTATATATTATATATACATATATATATATTTATATATATTTATATTTATATATATTTATATGTATATTTATTTTTTATCAAGCCGATTCAAATTCAAAATAACTAAAAGTATAACAGCAGTAGTAGGCTGTCGTGAACAGTAAATGTTTTGTAATAAACTTTAAGCTTTTAGTCTGTCACCATCATGAAAACATAAAATATCAAACATACAAAGTAGTTCTTGAAAGGTTTTTGCATAGTTAACATGCGCTTGACTGACGTGTTGACGTGTTTTCCTATTTCAGTGCCCGTACCTTGTTTTTATCAATGCAAAAACACATTCTGTGCAAATAGCTGTTTGGACTAACAATATGTTCTTTCGTTATCGTCCTTCATAGACCATGTCACATGTTAGCTTCTAATCAGGAGCATCGTCGTGCGCACTGATGATTTTTTTTTTTTTCTCCTTAGTTCTCTAAACGATCATTGGCGTATTGTCACCATGCTTCTTAATAATGTTTGCTGATATATATTTTTTTATTTTAAACTGTGATTCCTCAATTAAAATAATAAGAATAAAATCGTGACAAAACATGGTGGATATGAGGACACTCCACATGAGCTTCATTTTCTAAGCTGCTTTGAGAGTTAAGTTTACGAGCATTTCACCAGTTCATCTGATAAAACTATTATCATATCATATACACACAGAAATGCAAAGGTTTTTACGGCAACCAGTCAAAATAAAAGCTAATTTTAACATAAAGAAATTGTGATAGAAATACATTAATATTGTACAGTGTTATTGTACAGTGTTAATGTAGATTTCAAAGTAATAACAACAATTCCAAGAATTTTCAGAATTTTACAAAGATACTGTTGTAAAATCCAAATAAGTTTTACAAATCTTTTTGGAAAGCATTTGAACAGTGTTTTCATGCTTGTTCAGAAAACCACAAAAAAATTTTGGCATACACCTAACAGTCCTTAACAGATTAGTTAACTTCCAGAATAAAAATGTCCTGCTAATTTATTGTGTCATCCAAGATGTTTATGTCTTTCTTCAGTTGGGAAAAAAAATAAATAAAAGTTTTATATATATATATATATATATATATATATATATATATATATATATATAAAATATGAAAACATTCCNATAAATAAAAGTTTTATATATATATATATATATATATATATATATATATATATATATATATATATATATATATAAAATATGAAAACATTCCAGAATTTTTCTCGATATAGTAGACTTAAATGGATTGAAGGTCCAAATTGCAGATTCAGTGCAGCTTCAAAGGGTTCTACACGATCCCAGCCAAGGAATAAGGGTCTTCACACATTGTGGTCACATTTGAAAAGTCATGTTCGGTTAGTTTTTCATCTGTGTACTTTGTAGGGTAGGGCGAAAAACTCCATATCATTTTCTCCAACTTCGCAATCATCCCGACATTTTTTATAAAGGGTCTTTGACTTTCTTTGCCCGTTCACTTTGTAAACATTGGGTCGGTACTTCCACTTACGTCCACCAACATTAAAATCACCCTACATCGCTGCAGAAGTACCGACCCAGTGTTTACGAAGTGAACATTCAAAGAACGTCAAACTCCCTTTACAAAAAAAGGTAAAACAGTGATGTACTGTTGGACGATTTTGAAGTTGGAGGAGAATATAAGATGGGAGTTTTCGACATACCCTAACTGTCTTGAACAGGACTGCACAGAGAGCGCATCGCAGAGGTAGACAAGATGAGCGTTTGGGGTTAAAAAGTATATAAATTGTAATTTTTTTTAAAAATTAAAATAACCAATCATTTTGCTAGATAAGACCCTTCTTCCTCAGCTGGGATCATTAAGAGCCCTTTGAAGCTGCATTTAAACTGCATTTTGGATATTCAAACTCTGAGGCACCATTGAAGTCCACTATTTGGAGAAAAATCCTGAAGTGTTTTCCTCAAAAAACAGTTTCTTTACAACTGAAGAAAGAAAGACTTGAACATCTTGAATGACAAGGGGGTGAGTACATTATCTGTAAATTTGTTCTGGAAGTGAACTTCTCCCAGTCTAAATGGTCTTGGCTATTGGACCTGCAGTCCGCCCATGCCTATTGATTTCCCGGTCAGTACACCGCAGATGGTATCGTAAATAATATTACACCCATTACTTCAAATATTACTGGGCCACCCATTGAGTGCAGGTCTCTGAATTTGTGTACTTCTGTGTATCAACGCACACACAAGCAATCTAACACAGAGGCTGGAGGTGTACAGGGGTTTGCTACGGTCTCGTTCTGTTTTGATTTGATTTTCTGTTTCTCTGTTCTGCTTTGCCTGAGTTCTGTTGGCTGGTTAGTGTCTTTGGTTTCCAGCTGGATTCTGCTCACCTGTTGTTCATTGAGTTATCTCTTTGTATGTTTAAGCCATCTTTGTTCATTGTTCCGAGTCATACTTTATTACATGGTTGTGTTGCATATTCACTGTTTCTCCTGAGATTTTTTTAAATTAAAGATGGCTGTATTGGATATTCTCTCTTCATTGTGTGCTTTACAGCCAGGTGTTACAGGGTCAGTAGTAAATTATTTTTAAAAAGTCTGTTCTTTTGGAAAATTTGAAATAAAACTATTCATTTGAATTGTTTCATTGTTCACTTCATAAATGAAAGAGTTTTTTTTTTTTAATGTTTAATGTTTTTTTTATTTAATTTAGGTTTTGATTTATTTTTTATTTTTTGCTTTTTTCTTTTGCTTTTTTTCATGAATATTTATTCTTTTCCACTTTTAAACGTGAATTAAATATGTAAATATTAATACATTTTAATGACCAAGACACTTCCAAATCCTAAGGAAGTTACTCTTTTCTTTACCAGAGTGTTCTTTTTAGGATTTCGCTTGGTTTAACACAGCTGTGTGCCTGTATGTGCAGTGAATTTGCAGCTGCAGTGTGAGAGCTTTATTTTTTTTGGTATGATGTGGAAAGCTCATGTTCATATCACACCCTCTTCAGCTGAGTATCCTATCCGTCCTGCTGTGGTGTTACACAATCATCTGATAAGCGTAGTGTTTGTGTGTTTGTGTTTTGTAAATCAGTCTTTCGTTTCTCTGGCTCTCATCACTCTCACTCACTGATTGCTTTCGGACTCCATCCAGTTGCGTAATAATGTCACTTAGTCACAGAAACAGTCACATTATTTAACTGCCAATGGTACAGCTCCTCTGTGTGTATATGTGTGAGGAAGTGTGACTCCTCACAGATTTGGACAGGAGGACAGGAGGTGACGTGTCTCTCAATCCTGACCCTCATCTGGTTCAAACCTGTTGCTTTAACAGCTTCTGACTCACTCTTACACACTTGAACTAACTCTCCAGCCAATTACATGGAGAGACAGCATGGTCACAATCCTGCTTAAGTGCTTTTAATGAGAATGATTTGATTAATTCCAAGTGCTGCACAAGTATAGAGTGAAGCATTTCACCCCACTGTAATCTTTGAATTGTGGAGTGGAGTGGCTAAATCTCACTTTCAAAAGCGTGCTTATAATCAGACCCAGACAGAATCTGCAGAGTACTACACTCAGTTCTGATTAAATGTATTAATGTATGAATTTATGTATGAATAAGTAGAACTTTGTGAATGAAATCTAGATATCTTTGTCTAGTTATGTGCATACATGTGGACCTCATTCATTTTTTTTTTTTAAATAAGAAATGAGATGAGTCAAATGTATAAATTATTATCATTTAAACAAATATATCTTACTTTCTTAATCGTTTACATTTTTAGAAGGCACATTAGCTTCTATCACATTTACAACTCTTTGCTGCGTAAAAACATGGGTCGATATTCACATTAATCTTAACCTGAAACGCCAAAGCTTATTGAAAATACAAATTCATTCTCTGCCACCAGGTGGGGCTTTTGAAAGCAAGAAATATAGCTGTTTCCCCAGTAACGGCTGTACACAAGCAGTGCTGCGCTCATAAATGCTACTTTATCCAATGTTATCCACCTTATTTTTTCTGTAAGAGTGGATGCGGCCATTTGTAAATTTAATGTGTTTAGCTTCCGGTGTCATTTGCTTCCAGCTATTTTTAGCTGTACAAAACAGCTCGTTTTGCTGCTACGGACGCACCAGTTTGCAATATCAGCTGCAACAGTGGATAATGAACCGGAAGTCTTGCTCATTCACAGAAAATGGCTTACTTCTGTCTTAAATAATGAAGTGGATAGGTAAAATGAAATGAAAATGCCATAACTTTTATGACAAAGTATGCGTTTTGACCTTGGAACGTGCAGAGCCCATATTTATTACATGAAATTCAATGAGATTTTGGTAACCTGATCGGAAGACACAATAGCCCTGGGATGGCGGGCTAGCGATTTTGCGAGCCCTGCACTACATCTTACACGTTACTGATTACTGACCATTGTCATTGACCTGTGTCATAGCTAGCAACAGGCTCAGCCCCACCTCCTCACTAAGATTTTTGAGTTTTTGTCTTTTCCTCGCTCAGAGTTGCTCTTAGATCGGTCTTGAATCACTCTTAAGCTAAGACTAAGACTAAATTAGGAGCTTTCTGAGAGAATTCTTAGAAGCTTTAAGAATATGGGCCCAGAGCATCTGGACACAGCCACTATTAGCCACGTTTCAATCACATAAAACAGTTGCTGTGCCAACTTTGCTACTGTAAACAAAACTCACAACGCTTGCCCAGAGGTCTTCTGACTGGTTCGCTGTCTTGGAACTGACATTTGATGAACAGCCACACTCATGTGCGAGACGCTGCACAAGGCACGAGACGTGAATGCAATAGTCATACAAATCTGTCTAGCATTTGTTTATGTAGAAAACAATGAAAAAAGTAGCGTGTTGGAAAGGAAAAATGTGTTCTATGTGAACGGCCCCTACATTTTTATTCTCTACAAAGAAGCTGTTGTAGAGTTTTTACAAGCATTCTCTACAGGTCCCCATTCTTCTATTCTTTAGCAGACTGCTCCTAATTGCTACAGAGATCAGCAACTCCCAAAGCCTTCCTGGTTTTCTTGATTTGGGTTCAAGTGTTCAGGTTGTTCAAGCGAGTTTTTTACAACTGGAGTACAGAAGAGTGAAGGAGAAAACTCTCACTTATCTCGTCTTCTATCTTGACTTTTAACTTGTTTCTTCACTTCACATTCTCACAAAACTCACATTATCACAGGTCACAGGAAACTCTCCCAGTCTTTCTTTGTCGTGATTAACAGTTTTGTGTCATGACATAATGTCCCATATTATGTCCTATATGTTTGGGAGTATGTGTGGGTCACACATTCAAGCTATTTGACTGAGCATATACCTTATCAATTTATGTTAAAACAGTGCAGCAAAAAGATTTTTAGTAAAAAGACTACTATTAAAAGACTCCACAACTTCCCTCTGAAGACAAATGTGACAAAAATGACAAAAATGTGAAAAATCTGACAAAATTTTTTACAGGTTGATTGGCTGAAAAAGTATACCTCCTTGTCATAGTGGCTGTCATAGAGAAAAGTGTTTTTTTTTTTTTTTTTTTTTTTATTATTATTTTTTATTTATTTTTTTTCACACTACACCATTGATATCTGTCATTTTTATTGATGTAAATACAACTTGATTTTTTTTTTTTTGGTTTAAACAAAGTCTTAAAAATCAAATTGTCTTTTGTCATTTACTTGCCCTTTGTGTGTTCCATATGTTGTTTCAGACATGTATACATTTTTCTTCTGCAGAAGAAATGTTGAAGAAAATTGGTAATCAAATCATTATTACTTTTGAGTAAGCTATTCTGTAGAATTATTTATGAGTTGTTAATTCATGCTGTTTGTAAAAAAATAAATAAAATAAAATACAATTTCTTATGGAGTTTGCCCTGCTGCTGCTTTTTTCCATGTTGTAAGAGCTCAGTCCTGCCTTTGTCATCAAAATCAACAGTCTCAGTGTTATTTCTTACAGTCTCATATATCATTTCTAGTTATGACTGATGTAAGGTTTATGCAAGGCTGTCTAACTTGTGAAGTACTCTGTGATATTTTGTATGATCAGAGAAGAGTAGAGCTGAGAAGAAGAGAAATTAAATTATAAAACAGGAATTTGAGGTGATTCAGAAAACAGCGCCTTCCTCCTCAGGCTGGATATACAAATACATTATTCTCATTTCTTAGGCTTAGGTTACAGTGATATTTTTACTGATAGTATCAGAGCACGGAAACTCACCCAAAAGCTGTATATCAGTTTAATATCACTATATCTCTTAATTAAGTAGGGTTGTTATTCAGCGCCCGTAATTGCTGAATGGGCACAGTGATTGGATTTACAACCAACTCTTCTTGACAGTGGATGATTGTTTGCTATCATTGCACCAATGAATGGCTGACACAAGTAGTGGTTGTTTTAATGGCTGATGCCAATATCTTAAAGAGCACTGTAGCTGATGGCTAATGTAAGTCATGATATATTATTGTCACCCTAGTTGATTTAAAGATGGTAAAAAAAAACAACAACAACAAAAAAAAAAACATTCTGCAATGAAAATAATATTTGTTTTGCAAACCATTTACTAAATTGTAATTTCAGGAAATATGTAAAATAAGTAAGTAAATAATTTAAAAATGAGTGGGGAGAAAAGAAAAACAACCCGAAAAATAATTGAACATTTAACTAATTTATACTTTGTATAATTTATAGTTTTTACTTTAATTTATACAAATTATTGACGACTGGCTGTTGAATTATTGAATTATTAAAAAATATAAATGAATTTAAAACAAAAAATTCAAACCCAAGTTGGTAATGCAGCCACAAGAAGAAGTGTGCATTCTTTTTCTAATTACTAAACAACCCAGAGTCAGTTAGTTTGTCTTTTTTATCCTATTGTTTGTTATATTTATTGTTTGATCAGTGTCTTGTAGTTTTTGATTCCTTTGCTGTTGTAGGCTGTAGGGTCCTTGGAAATAATTGAACTCATTTGTCGAAGTAATATGGACATGTAATGTGGTCAAGACCTACCTGGAACTACTTTAGCCATGTGTTACCTGAAAAATACCTTAGAACAGTGGTTCCAAACCTAACCTGGAGTATATTTATCACAACTGATTCAACTCATCAGCTCATTATTGGAGACTGGAAGACCTGAAGTAGGTGTGTCAGATATAAGAAGACATACAAAATGTGCAGTGCTTGGGGTATTCATGGAGAGGTTTGAAAACCACTGTCTTAGAACGTTCATCAACCAATCAGAATAATGCATTCAGTAGCCCCGTAATATAAAATTTACTAATTTATACTTTACATTCTTAAAAGAGAACTCCACTTCCAGAACAACAATTTACAAATAATTTACTCACCCCCTTGTCATCCACAATGTTCATGTCTTTCTTTCTTCAGTTGTAAAGAAATTGTTTTTTGAGGAAAACATTTCAACATTTTTCCCAATATAATGGACTGCTATGGTGCCCCGATTTTGAACTTCCAAAATGCAGTTTAAATGCGGCTTCAAATGATCCCAAATGCGGTTGTAAACGATCCCAGCCAAGGTAGAATGGTCTTATCTAGCGTAATTATAATAAAAATAATACAATTTATTTACTTTTTAATGCCAAACGCTCATCTTGTCTTACTCTGCCTGGACTGTTTTTGTTCCTGCTCATGACAGTTAGGGTATGTTGAAAACCTCCCATCTCGTGTTCTCCGTCAACTTCAAAATCATCCTATATCGCTGTTTTACCTTTTTTGTTAAGGGTGTTTGATCTTTTTTGCATGTTTACTTTGCAAAAACTGGGTTGGAACTTCTTCAATGATGTAGAATGGTTTTGAAATGATTTTTGAATGAAGTTGAGGGAGAAAATACGGTCTGAGTTTTTCAACATACCCTAAGTGTCCTGAGCTAGAGTACACAGAGTTCAAGGACTGCAAGGCAAGATGAGTGCTTGAGAATAAAAAGTATTTAAATAGTGTTTTTTTTAAACGTAAATAACCGATCTTTTTGCTAGATAAGACCCTTCTTCCTCGGCTGGGATCGTTTACAACCGCATTTGAGATCTTTTGAAGCCATTTAAACTGCCTTTTGGAAGCTCAAAATCGGGGCACCATACCAGTCCATTATATGGGGAAAAATGCTGAAATGTTTTCCTCAAAACTGTAAATTGTTGTTCTAGAAGCTGAGTTCTCCTTTAATATGGAGATCTTCTTATAGTGTTTTTCACAAATAAAGATGTGTGCATCAGGCCACCTGAGTGTGATATAAACAGTTCTATAAAGAAGTTAATATGGATTAGTTTACATTTTAGCCACAGTATAGACCGTTGTTTATTGTTGCTCCGTTAATAAAAATAATTCTCAAAGAAGCTGAAGAAAAGATCAAATGTTGTGTTTTTGAGCAAAACACAGATGGCAGCCTGTCTGGAAACCGGTGATACAATATAAAGTCCAATATAAAAAGTCAAGACTCCTGGAATGGCAGTCGTTCAATCTAACAAGAGGACCAACAATGAAGGGTGATAGATTGTCTTGTCCGTGCAACGCCTAGTAATGGTAGCTTGTGGTGTTTGTAAGCAAGATGCTTAATGGATGGCATGAGAAAATAATTTTTCATACCGGAGTGTTTTAAAAGGGACGTTGGATGCAAAATTCACTTTTACATGGTCTATAAATGTGCCTTAGCAGTGTGTGAATGCAACCTACAGTGATTAAAATCCTTTCACTCCCTTTTTTTAATCTACAAAAAATCTGAACAGTCTCAATTATCAAGCCGTTTTGATTTCTGAGCAGTATGACATCATACTGCCCAGCCCCCGCCCACGACTGCTGACGGAGTGTCCCTTATTAGCATATTTCCATCCTTAGCCAGTTGTACGCTGTCCACCATTTTCTCCATGCTCGAGCAGCCGTAGCAACGTCTTGTTAGCAATGCAGGTGTTTTGTAGTTGGATGTAAAGTGAACACAAGTCTTTATTTTAGAGCCACAAGTCTTTTATTTTAGAGCCACTGAGGACACAGTGAATTAGTTTTATTAATGGTAACGTGCCACTGAATACACAAAAATGAAAGAGAGGGGTGGGGTTAGCAGTTAGTAGTGTTTAAAGTTAGCAGTTTGTGTAAAATGGACAATAGTAAACTGAACAACTGAGTAAAATGGACAACAGATGTCCCCTTTAAACCTGAAAATGGCTAACTGTGGATAAGTGAAAATGGTTAACTGTGAATTAGCAGAATTGTCTCTGAAGTGGACCGCTATTTTAATTTATTTCACATATGATATTATAAATAATGGAAAGGCCTACCACTGCTTGATGGGTTAATATGATATCTGCGCATTGTCTTGTTTGATTTATTTGTGTGCCAGATGGAAGTCGGCATTTGGTCTCTAAGAATAGGCATGTCTGACTTGGATGCTGAAGGGCTTCTGGTCTTCAATTGTATGTCTAAAATATTAAATGATTGTGAGATATTCTGCACACACGTTTGTCCTGTCATGGTGGGGCTTTCCTTCGATTTCTATTGTTTTAAGTTGAGGTAATGGCATTTTCTGTCTCCTAACTCTTCTCCCAGCATTGTAGGTGATTTTACAATTGCCTATCCTTGTGGAGGCTGCTGGTCCCCCCAATCTAGGAAAAATCTACACACACTCTCACACTTTTCCACTGACCTGTAGTGTATGTCGGGACATGATGCTGTGATATAAACAGCTCTAAACACAATTCCTTCACACTCTCCTAAGCACCATCTCTCACTCACTCAGAGTTATGTAATACAACACACACACACATACTTACATACACCAGCTGGAGAGGACAGTGAAAGAATGAGGCGTTTCACGCTGCATCATTCTCTCTTTCTCACATACTCAGCAGATACAATTCTTGCCTCCTCTGTGATTATCAAATTTCTGTTGTTTCATTTCATTTTTATAAAACTTTTAGTTATGCTGGGACTGAGACACACCAGGGAAGTGTAAACTTCATATTAAACAAATGTCCTTGGGCAAAATTACAGTGTTTCCCCTGATATTATATTAGGGGGGCGGTCAAGTTAATTTTATTAAATTTTTGTTTTCTATATAGCGCCATATCACAACAAAAGTCTTTTTAGGTTACCTTTCCTATAGAACAGGTCTGTACCTATACCTATTTATCTCATTATCTTATCTACAATGGAGTCCATTCATAAAAGTGAAATTTACTGTATAGCGTGGAATGCCACAGACTTCGTCAATTTTTAGATTAATCGAAATTGGGACTGTCACTTAATTCGAATCGCGATATGGACTAATGTCTGTGATTATTAAAACGCTAAAAGACGGTTTAGATATGAATCCTGCATGTTCCACTTGGCTCTGTATGTATGAATGGCAGAAACAAGGTTTTGTTTACTACACAAATACTGAAGCACATGTGAGTCTCACAGTGATTTTCAGCCTCTGCGTTCATATGACGACATGAACACATGAACTTTATCTCCAGAGCTGCTGTGAGAGTCATTTCATGTGAATTTTACTGTTTCATTTGAGAAAACTATCATATCATACTGTATACACACAGAAACTTCACGGCAACCTGTCAAAATAAAAGTACGGTTTAACGTGTAACAGAAATATAATTGCTCTTGTATTACTTTTGCACAGTATAATGTACGTCTTTATACATTTCTGTTTCTGGCCAATTTAAATCAAACAATTACATGATAAAAATAAATATTACAACCAGATTAACCACTTACTTATAGAAAAAAATTCTACAATTATTATTAATTTTTTTTTAAAGAATATTCACACAAATTTTCTTCCATGTATTAATTTTAACAGTAAACCTGTGTTTGTTTGCCAAAAAATAAAAGGGTTTAATTTTCATTTGATTAAAAATAAATAAATGTTTAATGCCTTCATTTGATTATCAGACAAATTAAAACACAAAAATTTTCACAAAAATAAATAAATAAATTAATTAATTAATTAAATAAATAAATAAATAAATAAAGATTGTAGGGCCCTACTGTTCAAAATGTTGAAATTGAGAGTTTTGGATTTTTTTTTTTTTTTCACTGAAATGAATGTTTCTGTTATTATACAGAGTAAAGTACCAAAAAAAGTGCTGATGGGTACTGGCACCCCTGCCTCATCCACACACTTATTCATAATCTCTGTTCACACACACACACACACACACACACAAGGACATAGACACTGTTCCCATAAAACACTTTTACATTGTAATACCTTTGTCATCATACAAATTTGAGTCCTCGTAAACCACCCAAACCAGTGCAGCAGCAGCACGAAGATTCATGAACGAAGTGAATTACATGAATGTAATTTTTAAAGCTGTGATAGGAAACTCACTGAGTTAGTATTCGAATACATATTTTCTGACCTTTTCTCTACTCATTTAATTTCATCTAGAAGAAGATGACTATTACTGCTGGCCTGTCTCACTGTTATGTCTGTCAACTATGCTTTGATAAGAGATTTTAGTGAGCTTATTTTATGTGGTAGTCCTCGCAGATACTCACTTATGGTACAGGTTGGTGATGTGTTTATGGACACCAGTTTTTTCCATGGCCAGGTTTGCCCCCACCAGTTTAAGTAGCTCATGTGGAATCACTAAGCAACAATTTCATTTTATTCATGTTATAATTTGTGGTAATCTGGTGTCTGTCTGTCTGTCTGTTGTGGAAAGCGACTGTAGCAGTGTATACAGCTCTCAGACAAGCACTCTGCAGCTCATATATATATATATATATATATATATATATATATATATATATATATTATAGTAAAGGTATATTATATATATTATGTATATATGTGAAGAGTTAGATGCAAAAGCCTCTAAATCCATCTGACGTATTTCTTTAAAATTAGGATTTCTTTCTGGCTACTTACTGGTAAGTAAAAGTTTTGATGGACGTATACTATGTGTCNTCTGTCTGTCTGTTGTGGAAAGCGACTGTAGCAGTGTATACAGCTCTCAGACAAGCACTCTGCAGCTCATATATATATATATATATATATATATATATTATAGTAAAGGTATATTATATATATTATGTATATATGTGAAGCCTCTAAATCCATCTGACGTATTTCTTTAAAATTAGGATTTCTTTCTGGCTACTTACTGGTAAGTAAAAGTTTTGATGGACGTATACTATGTGTCAGGAGCATTCACTCAGTATCATTATCTCATTCTTGACCGAGATGGCTTTTAGCTGGTTTTACATCTGAACTCTTTATATATTAAAACTGTAAAAAAAAAAAAAAACATATAGAAATTTAGACTTTTGTTCTTCAGCCAAGTATGCACATTTATCAGTCAATAAAAATAACCTTGAAAATGGCCATAAAATAGCAGTTTTAAAGTTAGTTTTTATTATATTCTAATGGGAGTTCTCAGATATTTTGAGATCTGCGCTGGCACATTCCTTCTTTAATGTTTTTACTAAATGTCATTGTCATCTAATATCTTCTCTCTTCCAGGCCCGCTATAAGCAGAGTTTGGACCCTACAGTTGATGAGGTGAAGAAACTGTGTACTTCACTGCGGAGAAATGCCAAAGAGGAACGTGTTCTCTTTCATTATAATGGCCATGGGGTGCCTCGACCCACTGTCAATGGAGAGATCTGGGTCTTCAACAAGGTAAGGTAAAAATAACCAGAATAAAATGAGTGGAAATTTTATCTGTTATTCTCATTTTAGTGAGCAGTGCTAAAAAATACACTCTTAAAAATAAAGGTGCTTCATGGTGTCATAGAAGAACCTTTGTTGTCTAAATGGTCGCATAAAGAACCTTTAACATCTGAAGATCCTCTGTGTTTCACAAAAGTTTCTTTGTGGCAAAATAAGGTTCTTCAGATTATAAAAAGGTAAAAAAGAAGGTTCTTTAGAGAACCTTTGACTGACTGGTTCTTTGTGGAACCAAAAATTGCTCTTCTATGGCATCGCTGTGAAGAACCTTTTAAAGCACCTTAATTTTTTTAAGTGTACGGTTATTTCAGTCTCTCTGCACAGCAGCTTCCAGCAGTAGTTTGTTTATGCGTGTACTTTCCTTATTTTTTTTTATTTTTTATTTTTTTAATAAAATGAATTTCACTAGTTTTGGCCATGAACTGAGTCGCTGTCAAAAAGAATATCTTTCTTTCTCTTGCTTTTTTTAGAACTACACACAGTACATCCCTCTCTCCATCTACGACCTACAGACGTGGATGGGAAGTCCCTCCATCTTCGTGTATGACTGCTCTAATGCAGGGATCATCGTCAAGTCATTCAAACAGTTTGCATTGCAGAGGGAGCAGGAGCTGGAGGTGTGTGATATTACACAAACACTCACTCATGTGCACACCATCATGGTCAAAAGTCAAACTGATTTGTTATTTAAATTTGAGAAAATCGTAAAGCGTGAAGACAATTTATTGGTAAATTCAGAGATGGAGAAAAAAAACATTTAAGAGGATACATATCTGAACACTCAATGTCTTGGTGTGTTTTAGATGTTTTAGAAGTCAGTCTTAAAGGTATAGTTTGCATGCATTTTCTGTGGAACACAAAAGGAGATATTTTGCAGTTTTTAAGCTGCTCTTTTCCAGTAAATAAGAGTGGGTGGTGATTCTGTCTCTTAAGCTCAAAAAAAGGACAAAAAAGTCCTTTTCAGTACCATAAAAGTAGCTCATACAATTGTAAATTATAGTCCAAGTCTAATGTCTTCTTGAAATCTGGCACACAACAGGTCACAAGACAACAGCAACAAGTGATGTTTATTCTGTGTATTACCATCTATTTTCATTAAATGAAACAAAAAAACATGGACATTCTGTTAAACATCTACTTTTGTGTGTCATGGAGGAAAGAACATCATACGGGTCGGGAATGGAGGGTGTGTGAATGATTCATTTTTGGGGTAAACTATTCCTGTATTAGTAGTGCAATGTTTTTGAAAAATTACATCAGAATTGTACAATTTTCTCCACTTCTCAGACTTGTCAATCACAGAAAAGCTCAATCCCCAGTACTCTCAGAATAAATAGCAAAAAAAAACAAACAACAACAATAGAACACTCAGAGGTTTTTGTTGAACTCGCTCATCCAGAGACAGACATGAAGTTGGCATGTTATCCTTTAGACGATTGCAGAATTCCCAAATATACTGCTTACATGCAAAATCAGAGGAAGAAAGGTCATTCACGTAGAGAGCGAGACACAGACAGGTTCACTCATGGCTGGCTGAAATTGGCAGAAAACAAAAAAGAAAAATGCCTTTTGGGTTGAGTAGAGCATTCCTTGAGCATGATCTGAGCATCTCTTTTTGCAGGGTCAGACAGAATCAAGCCTCTCCTAAAATTCAAAAGACACTGTTGTCTTCTCAGAAATAATGTTTATATTGTTTTGTTACAACTTCCTCTCTTTTCTTTTTTCAGAATGAATATTTGATAGGATTTTTAGTTTAGCTGTGGGGTTGTCCCTCTTCTTCTTTCTCTTCTCCTGATTTTTTTCCTCCTTTCAGCAGTAGTTTGTCCCCTCAGTATTTCAAAGCCACAATCACTGCAAGACATTAAATTACTTATAGGCAAGTTCCAGTCTACAAGTTCAAGATTATGTCAAGTAAACAATTATAAGAGGGTGATAGTGTGTATGTGCTGAGAATTTTTTGTTGTTGTGTGTGTTAAAAAATACAGTTGAAGAATCGTTTTAGGGCAGTGTTTTGGATCAGACATCCCTCTTAGAAAATAAAGGATAAGGATGGATGGATGATGGAAAATCTAACATCAGATGGAAAACATGAAACATTCAGATATGCAGATGTGTTACTTAACCATTCATCTCTCTCTCTCTCTCTCTCTCTCTCATGATTGTTTTGCATAAGACAATGAGCATTGATACAAACACAAAAAGGAAGGATAATATAATAGCATTTAAAAAAATAAGACAGTGTTGTTTATTAAATAATTTTATATAAATAAATTTATAAAAATTATGTATAAATAATTTTATAAACAGTTATAAGAATATAAAATAAAATGTATTATTTCTTTTAAAAAATAAAACTTTTTAAGATTTTGAGCAAAATATTATTCTCTTTCACTTTCTAAGTGGAGGCTGCTGGACTGAAGTGGAGTGATTGGGGTCAAATTAAACTGCAGTGTTGAACTATGGTTACTATGGGAAGGCGAATATGTGATGACAGTAAGAAAGATAAGTGTACCTCTCCTTCTATCAATCATTGAAGAGAGCTAAAGGGGAGAAATGAGGGAAGAGAAGAGAGGTGATTTTATTCATTCATCTTATATATAAGAGTTGTAATTGAATTGAACTGATGCCCCCTCATCATCTATCTCCTTCTGTCTCTGAGTACAGTGGACAGTGTGAGTTTTCAGGCTGCTGCATGTAACATAATTAATCATATCTTGCTAAAAGAATATAAAAAAGGGAACTGTGAATTAGGACAGGCTCTGGTTAACTCATCTGACTGATGATAATTACATGCCCACCCTCATTAAAAACTTGAATCTTGATTAGGCGTTTTGAAGTTCATAACATTGAATGGAGAGCAGAAACAAAGAGTCATACTTGACCTAGTGATATTTATGTTAGGAAATGGTTAGTTAACCCTTTCAGACCCTGCGTCCTTTGAAATGGACATCACATGATTTTTTGTTTAAACCAATAAAATGTTATGTTTTTAAAATATGAGCAATGCCTAGTCACTGATTGGTCCCTGATCAACC
>JAHKKF010518287.1:0-13021 GCA_019740295.1 Labeo calbasu
AAAAGTTTTTGCTGTACTTTGGATCAAATAAATGCAGAAGCAGAAGTGACTTCTTTAAAAAACAATATAAAAAACATTTGAATGGTAGTCTAGTTAGAAGATGATTAAATTTTGGAGATCCGTGGCAACTAAAAGACTGAAAACCCCTGCTATAAAGCAACTGAATGTTCAATTATTTATGCTTATTATTTTGAATTATTAAAAAAAAAATCATTAAATATGATGTTTTCATTTCTTTCAGGATTCTACTGAATGCTGATCGCAAGCGATACTAATAGCAAATGGCTGTATCAAAGACAACATTAAAAACTCTGTTTGGAGTTTATGGCGTCATTCCCAGACAGACTCTGTTATTGCCATCTACCCTCAGATGCTCCGTTATCCTGAGCACCAGGAGCATCTATGAGCGTGATTACCGCAGACCAGGTCAGCCTCCAGACACCCGCTGGCCCTGGCAAAAGATACAGTTTGATTTCTCCAAAGGTGTGGAAGGTATCAAGAAGCACATTGGGTTGTTGAAGGATGAGTTTGTCCTGCGCTGGACTGGACCTGAAGGAAAGCCGTTAATAGAGCACATGCTGGAACAGACGCGTGTCCAGTGGGAGTTCCGTGGACCAGAGAGTCTCAATCAGTGGGTGGTGTCATCTGATCAGGAGATTGGAGGTCGTAGTGAGGCATACATCAAACTGGGCAAGAACAACACCACATGTTTGCTGTACGGGACCTTGTGCTCTGCGCCCCCGCGTGATGGAGAGACTCGATACAGTGGATACTGCACTCTGCGCTCCAAACAACCGCTGGTCAGTACAGAGATCCAACATTTCTCCATCTCTCCATAGGGCTGTCAAACGATTAATCGGGATTAATCGCATACAAAATAAAAGTTTGAGTTTGCCTAATATATGTGAGTGTACTGTGTGTAAATCTTATGTATATACAAATATAAATACACACAAATTAATAAATATATTTAAGAGACATGTTATTTATGTACAAAGTATTTTTATTTATATATAATATAAATTATATAAGAATTATAATAAATACATATACTTGTAAATATTTCTTAAATATATACATGAATGTGTTTGTATTTACATATACATAATAATTACACACAGTACACTCACATACATAAGGCAGACTCAGACTTTTATTTTGTATGCGATATCTTTCTACAGGACATTAATAGCCACCAATTTATTTGTAAATATTATGGAAAAGTGTAGATGAAAGTGTAATATGTGACCCTGGACCACAAAACCAGTATTAAGTCACACGGTATATCTGTAGCAATAGCCATACATTGTATGGGTCAAAATTATTGATTTTTCTTTTATGCCAAAAATCATTAGGATATCAAATAAAGTTCAAGTTCCTTAAATACATTTTGTAAATTTCCTACCGTAAATATATAAAAACTTGATTTTTGATTAGTAATATGCATTGCTAAGAACTTCATTTGAACAACTTTAAAGGTGATTTAGATTTTTTTTGCACCCTCAGATTCCAGATTTTTAAATAGTTGTATCTTGGTCAAACATTGTCCTATCCTAACGAAACATACATCAATGGAAAGCTTATTTATTCAGCTTTCAGATGATGTACACATCTCAATTTCGAAAAATTTATGAATTTGCTTATGACTGGTTTTGTGTGAAATTTCTTATGCTCACCAAGGCTTTGATTAAAATACATACATACATAAAAAAACAGAAATATTATTATACACTTTAAAATAAATGTATCTTTCTGTGATGGAAAAGTGGAAATTTCAGTAGCTCCAGTGTCACATAATCCTTCAGGAATCATTCTAATATGCTGATTTCTTATTATTATCAGTGTTCAAAACAGCTGTGCTGCTTACTATTTTTGTCAAAACCTTGATTTTTCAAGACTCTTTGTTCTTTGATGAATAGAAAGTTTAAAAGAACAGTATTTATTTTGAATAGAAACATTTGTAACATTATAAATGTCTTCATGTCACTTCAGATGAATTTAACGCATCCTTGTAATAATATCTTCATAAAACTCTTAAACTCAAACTTTTGGTAGACAATAGGTGTGTTTTTTTTTAGTTTATAATTATATAATTTATAAAGAATGTACATTGAGACAATGTAATTCGAAAGTTCAAAAAGCCGTTCAAAAGTTTGCGATTGGTAAGATTTTTAATGTTTTTAAAGAAGTTTCTTATGCTCATAAAGGCTACGAATATTTGGTCAAAAATGCTGAAAAAAATTCAATTCAGTTCACGTTTATTTGTATAGCACTTTTCACGATACAAATCGTTGCAAAGCAGCTTTACAAAAAATTCAAGTTTCTACAATATTACAATAAAATATGTAATTTTGTGAAGTATTATTGGAATTTAAAATAATGGTTTTCTATTCAATATTCTATTTCAGTATACATTAAAAAGTAATTTATTCCTTTGATGCAAAGCTGAATTTTCAGCATCATTACTCCAGTATTCAGTATCACATGATCCTTCAGCAATCATTCTAATATGCTGATTTATTATCAAACGTGAAAACAGTTGTGCTGCTTTTTTTTTTTCTTTCATTTGGAACCTGTGATATTTTTTTCAGAATTCTTTGATGAATAAAAAGTAAAAAAGAATTGCATTTATTTAAAATGGAAATCTTTTCTAACAATATACACTACCGTTTGGTTTCAGTGAATTTGTATTCTTTTCTTTTTGAAAGAAATTAATACTTTAATTCAACAAGGATGTGTGAAATTGCTAACAAGTGATAGCAAAGACTTATAATGTTAGAAAAGATTTGTATTTTGAATAAGTGCTGTTCTTTTTAACTTTTTAATCATCAAAAGAATTCTGAAAAAATATCACATCTGCCTTCAACATATAGATAATTCTAATAATAAATCAGCATATTAGAAAAATCATGTGACACTTCAGACTGGAGTAATAGCTGATGAAAATTTAGCTTGGCATCACAATAAATTATATTTTAAAGTATATTAAAATAATAACATTTCGCAATATTACTGTTATTTTCGGTATTGCTGATCAAATAAATGCAGCCTTGATGACCATAAGAGACATTTTTAGAAGGGCAGAAGTATTGAGAAACACAGCTTTAGAGGTTGTTATTTGCATTCATTTACATGCATTTAAAGTGAGCAGTAAAAGAGCAATAACATGTCATTTGACCTTTAAAGTATTCTTTTCTGTTCCAGGCCTCATTTGACAGAAAAAAGCATTATGACTGGTCAAGTTTCAACACATTACATATGCGTATCCGGGGCGATGGAAGACCGTGGATGGTAAACGTGTCCGCCGAGACCTTCTTTTCTCATCAAAGAGATGACATCTACAGTTACTTCCTCTACACTAGAGGGGGACCCTACTGGCAGGATGTCAAGGCAGGTCTTTAGAAATGTACATGAATGAACATCTAGAACACACTTCATCTGCAGTTCATATTAAAGTGCATCCAAATTAATCTATTTTACACTACTGTTTAAAAGTTTGGGGATGGGGTAAGATTGTTTTTCCAAGTTTTTTTTTTTTTAAGTAACGTAAATAATATTTAGTCCAAACTCTTATTTGTAAAACATTTTTACAGATCCCGTTCTCCAAGTTTTTCCTTTCCAGCCGGGGAAGAATACAGGATGACCAGCATGTTCTCTGGTTAGATAAGGTCAGCATCTTCCTATCGTATCTTGCAATTGATATGAGCATTTAATCTTTGTTCTTATTTTCACTTTGATGATATATTTATGACACATTCATTATAACAAGACTCAAACTCTTACATCAAAACTTGTTTGTGCTCTTAGGTAAAGAGTATTGGTTTTACATTGGGAGATAAAGCAGACGGCCCATTTCAGCTGGAGATTGACTTCATTGGCCTGTGCAATGACCATGCTCACACAGAGGAGTTTGCATATGAACTTTACAAGAGAAACCCAGAGGTTTAGTTGAATTAAACAAGATTCAGCAATCATAGATGACAGACAGACAGCGCTTTATTAATAAAAACTTTGCAAAGTTTCACTGGACGTATTTTTTGAAGGCCGAAATCTTTTACACACACATATATACAGACAAAAAAGGACCACATTAAAGACAAAGTACAAAATGATGTTTATGAATATCGCTCAAGTTCAAATATACATTTTGTGTGACCAATGTTTTGAGTGACGTTACTGTTTTTGTCTTTACATTTAATTGAAGGCTAGTACAAATAACCATTCATACTAAATAGAAATGCACAAGGGCAAACACTTTTTTACACGTATATCAAAAATGATTTAAAAAGTATAAAATCCTTATCTATAAATGGATTCAAAAAACGAAAGCTTTTGTTGAATGACCTCATACTAAGCATATTAATCTAGCAAATAAAACAAGTGTTTACAGAAAAGCAAAATATGTACAAAAGTTTGGAATAAAACAGATAGAAGACAAAAGCTAAAAGCTGTACAGTAAGTGTCTAAGATAGTAAAACAGTAAAAACATTGGAGTTAGGCCATAACCAGACCTCGTCTGGCACCCAACATCTTCTCTTTCTTTTGTTTTCGGTCTTCTGTGTGCTTGACACGTCTCTCCTCTCTGAAAGTTACAAATCAAAACATATTCAGTGTGGAGAAGTTTCATTTCAGACAATGAGACGCCAGAAATTCAAATGTACACTACAGTTTAGGGTTGGCAAGTTTTTTGTAATGTTTTTGAAGTCTCTTTTGCATACCAAAGTTGCATTTATTTGATCATAAATATAGTATAATCAGTAATAGTGTGAAATATTATTACAATTTAAAATCTAAAAACTGTAATACGATTTGCTGCCAAGAACTATTTATGAATTTTGAAAACAGTTGTGCTGCTTAATATTTTTGTGGACATCTTGATACATTTTTTGGATTCTTTGATCAATATAAAGTTTTTGTAACATTATACGTCTTTACCATAACTTTTGATCATTTTAAAGGATCCTTGCTGAATAAATATATTAATTTCTTTCAAAAAAAGACCCCAATCTTTTGTCTATACAAATGTCTATACAGTCTAAATTAATTAAATAAATAGTACAAGATAATAAGAAGAAAATAATTCAAACTATAATATTTATTTTAAAATAAGTAAAAAATAAGTAGTGACCAATCAATGCACAACTAAAACAAGCATCTCACCTGGTTTGAACTTGGTGCTGTTTATAGTTTTTCTGGTGTGAAGGAACAGTCTGAGATTTATTAAGTGCTGCATTCTCTTGTGGAGGTCCAAAAGGCTTCAGTTTTCCTGCAGATATAAGAGAAGACAATGAATAGGATGCAGATACAATTCAAGAAAGCACTGACTGCCTAAAATGTTAGTTCTGGGCATTTAATTCACATTTTTGTCTGAGTGTGCGCATACCTTTGTGCGGTTTGTAGGAGAGTGGACGAGAGAGACTGGCTTTCAGATCAAATGTGTTCTTCTTGGTGACACCAGGGGTGACTGACACACTGTTGTTCCCATTAAAAACAAACGGAGTAACTCCTGCAACAAACAACAACAATTGAAACAAATGCTTCATAAATTTTTTTTTTTTTTTTGATAAAGTGCGATGCAATGGCATTACTCTTACCAGGTGTTTTGATGGCACCAATACTTTTATTAAGTTCAGGTTTGGAGTGAACATCAGATTTCCTCCCTGGAGTAGAGGTAAGAGGGACGAGGGGAGACATACGAGCTGGGGTCTTTATCAGTGAGCGCTTATATTCGTTATCGTGAGTGGCCTGCGAGAACCTAGAGATTGAAACACAGCAGTTAAGTGAAAATCAACATTTAAAGGGCTAGTTCACCCAAAAATAAAAACTGTCATTAATTATTCACCCTCATGTCATGCAAAACTCATCAGAACAAAAATTAAGATTTTTTTTTTAATTAAATCTGAGAGCATTCTGACACTGCATTGACAGCAATGCATCAGAAATGTTCCAAGGACCAGAAACTGAGGGAGGATCTCATTAAAATAGTCAATGTGTGCACAAAGAACACAAAAATAACTTTACTCAACAATTCTCCTCCTCTAAGTCACGTACTCCGCCAGGGTCAGAAAGCTAATATCTTAATTTTTGTTTTAAGGATAAATGAAGGTCTTATGGTTTTGGAACGACATGAGGGTGAGTAATTAATGACAGAATTTTTGGGAGAACTATCCCTTTAAGTACAGCTGTTAAAATCTGTTATATAATAATAAACTTTTCTATTTAAACACTTTAGTTGTCAATGTTTGGCTTTAGCTCCTCAATTTCAACACTGAAGTATTATAAATGTAAGTGAATGAGCCATTAATGTGTTTACCGGACATTGATTTTATTAGTGGTGAGGACAGTTGGCCTGAAGGTGGTGCTGTCTTTCAAAGCAGACTTGCTGGCGGTCTGCTGAGTGAGCCTGCGTTTTTCTGCCAATGTTTTTTTCTCTTGCACTCCAGGACTGAAGAGAGACACTCTGCTAGCAGGCGCCTTCTAATGGGAGACAATACCAAAGTTTGCTTATGAATCAGGTCAAACTCTTCCAGAAAGAACATACTTGTTTTGACTGAGACATGATATACAATCCTCATTTAACAAGATGTAAGATTTTTTTCTAGTTTCATAAAGATGATCTGACAAAACTTGATAAGGGTGTATGTGAATTCACAGTGAATCATAATGACACAGACTGACACTACAGATGATATTCAAGCTGTCTGGTGACTTACAGTTTGAGCCTTTGTTTCAACCGATTTCATCAGTGTCTTCTCTGACAGAGTCTAAAATGACAAAAAATATAAAAATAAACCACTTGTAAATAAAACATTTGGAACTCAAACTACACTGTTCAAACTCTGAAAACTGAGATAACTCAGTTTTTTTTAATTTTCAAAAATCATGTTTTTTTTAATGTTACGTTTTTATTGTGTTAGTTAACTGTATTTTTTTTTTGGTAGTTTTACTTTATACCAAAATAACCCCAACTGCAGTTTAATTGATATTAATGGAAATGCAGAACTGAAAATTGTTAAAAACAGATTTCTGTTTTTGCAAATGAACTCTTCGTATATATAAATTTTATTTATATAGTTTGTGATTTTAATGTAATTTTTTTTTAGTTTACTGCCAAGGCAACATTTATAATTTTTGTTTAAAGTGTTCATTTAATATTTATATTGCTTATTGCAATTAACAAAAGTTGTTTAAATAGTCCACCTAAAAAAAAAAAAAAAAAAAAAAAAAAATTGTCATATTTGCTCATCCTCATGTTAGGAACTTAATATTTGACAGGCCAGGGTTTCGCTCTCATTGTTACCTTCAGCTCTCTGGCAGAGTTCCTTAGCTCGTCCATTTGTTTGTTCTTCCTTTGGACATACGAATCGATGGACTCCATCTTTTTGAAGTGAGCCTCGTGGAGTTTCTTGAAGTCTGGGGAGGAGTCATTTGCAAACACATTACTCAAAGGCAAAGCTCAGATTATTTGGTTACATATGTTAAATAAGCTCAAGTGAAACAGTGACCTAAACAAGAACAAGAATCTGTCTTTTGAATAGTACAAGAACTGGAAAAATGTTTTTTTTTTTTTTTTTTAGTGTATAAAGTTGGAAGGATCTTATTACTAGGAGTTGTTGGCCGCAGTGCAGGTTTTCTCTTCATCAGACCTTCAAGACGGGGGATTTTACCCACTGTTCTTCTCCCCACACCTGGAAGACATAGATTTAAATAGTCAACACCACATACACCGTCAAAGGACAAATCACTAGATAGCTTATCTCTCAAATCTATTAGATCTTTATTAAAAGATTAATTAATAACATCTACTCTCCATGAGCAACTTAAAACCAAGGTTGTTTTACCTTTAACACTTCGCTCAGCAGGAGCATCTTCAGAGTCTGGATTGGCTTCCCCAGATTTCTCTACAGGATCTTCTTTAGTAGAAGTTTCAGGTGGAACTGGAGTCTTTGCATCCTTGGCTGAGGACACTTTCCTCCTCTTTGAGCCCCTTCGGCCCTCCTCTTGTGCTGGCTTTTCTTCAGCCTAAATATTACATATTTTAAAAAAAATGACTTACATACATGACCCAAGATGCGGTTAAAACATTAATACTTAAAACTAAGAATGAAAAGCTGTACACATGCTCATGAATACCTGAGCAGTGACAGGTGTGGAGTCACTGAGCTTTCTCTTGGTAGTGCGGCCTTTTCCTCGGCGCTCGGTCACAAACGTTGCAGTGTGCACGCTCTGCTCGTCCACAGCTGGGACAGGATCGTGCGCGTCCGGGGTGGCTGCATCATTCCCCTGCAAACAATGCGATGTAATTCAGTTACAGCAACTCTTATGATTTCAAAAATATTACGGCAACAATACACAGAAATAATACTCACATTTTCAGATGTCTGCTGTTGTTGTTGAGAAAAGTGCTCTTTTAAGGCGTTCAACAGCTTTTCAGCCTAGAAACAAATAAGCACTGAGCATTTAATAAAACCTCAACAAAATAATCCAAAACCTAAAAAAGTTGCCATACCTGAATTAGTACAACGTTCGTATAAAAACATACGTGATGAATCTACTTTTACTCATACAATTTACAGGTCGTTTAGTAACGTTACATAGGGAATGGCTGCAGATAAGCACCACAGCATCGCTTTAACGTGTCCGTAGTAAACGCGATTTACCTTCATATTTGCTTTCAGTCCAACCTCTTTAGCGATGCGCTGCAATTCCGCATATTTAAGCGAATCCAAATCCATACTGTGAATAAACTCAATGTAAAAGATGCAGATATATAACTAATACAGAAATTGACGTCTCTGAGCTCTACAACTCAGTTTGTTAAGGTGGGTTTGCCGTTTGAAAAATAACGCGTTTCAAAAACAGTCCGTTCCGCTAGATGATTGGTTGAGAAGCCCATGACGCCGCCGCGCTTCTTCCAATAAGAAGTGGCGTTTGTGACTCTTTGTTTTTGACTCTTTGATTGGCTAAAAGGCTTCGGCAAAGGCGGGTTATGAGGGAGCCGTTTAGGGCGCCACCTAAGTTCAAGCTAATAAATGAATTTACGTGGTTGCGTCTTTTAAAATTCTGTGAGTAAGAACAAAGCTTGCTTATGTAATGATGTCGAACAGCACTCGAAGTTTTCACGAAAGCTCTTATGATATCGGTCCATGTGATTCAACACAGACTAGCTCCATTGCAGATCAGCTAAGAGCAGTGAAGGACGGAGAAATTTGCATGGCTGACTATAGGAATTGCAGTGTGCTACAATGCATGACATGCAACACAGTGCTCGGAGACTCTCTCGGCATCTGTGGAGAAGTCCAGAGCCTTCAGAGTATCATTTGTTTGAGTAAGTTGTTTTGGGAATACTTTTAAAAGCATGCCGACTCAAAATTGTGTAGATATGGATGCAGTCGTGTAAAAGGCACCAAACACGTGTTGTTACAACTGCTGCATTTTAAACTTTACCTTCGCAGAAGTTACTGAGGATGTGAGGGTGAATAAAAAGCTAGAGATGAGTTTGAATGGTCAGCTGGCTTTCTCGTAAGTATTGCTGTTTGTTGATCTCAACCACCTCAACTCATGTCCAGCATGTGCTGGATGTTCCATCATCTTGTGATTTCTCTCTGTAGCACCTACCAAGTCCTTCATTGTGCTGGTTGTCATGGTGCTGTTGGCCTGGCTCTTCACTCCACCCCAGAGCACCTGTCTGCTTTACGAAATCTCTTCCTTTTACGAAAAGAGCTGATAAACTGGTGGGTGTAGTTTGAAATAATACTGACAGTCCACACTGGCAAAAGTGAATTTCTTTAGAGGAATAGTTCACCCAAAATAAACACCCTCAGGCCATTCAATTTGTAAATGAGGTTGTTTCTTATTCAGGACACATTTGGAGAAATTAAGCATTACACAATGGGTGCCAAAAACATCAATAATCCATATTACTCCAGTCCATCAATTACTTTTACATTTAGTCACTTAGCAGATGCTTTTATCCAAAGTGACTTACAAACGAAGACAATAGAAGCAGTCGTAATCTGTTAACTTCTTGTGAAGTAAGTGCGTGTGCTTGTACTTTGTTACTTGTAGATTATTGTGATGTTTTCATCAGCAGTTTGGACTCTCATTCTGACAGCACCCATTCATAAAAAAAATACTCAAAATTTGTTCTGATGAAGAAACAAACTCATCTACAGCCTGGATGGCCTGAGTAAAATTTTTTTTTTTTAATGCAAGTTTTTATTTTTTGGTTAACTTCATTTAACATAACTTTTATGATGCATTCAG
Organism: Labeo calbasu; assembly: GCA_019740295.1. NCBI lineage: Eukaryota > Metazoa > Chordata > Actinopteri > Cypriniformes > Cyprinidae > Labeo > Labeo calbasu. The sequence continues at coordinate 10,267 of JAHKKF010518287.1, forward strand.
ATTTTTCTTTTTTCTAATTGTTGCGTTACTTTTTATGATGAAAAAAACCCCATAATGTCATCATTATAATTGATTATATTTTTTAATTTGATAAATGTTTATTTTACGTTTTAGCTACATGCTAAGAAGTGGCACATGTGTTAAAGCCTCCAAAGTCAACTTTAAACACAGACCTGTGGACAAAAATATTAAAGAGGTGAGTATTTATGCCCATATATATGAGCCATTCTACAGAATTGATGCAAATTGCAGTCCCACAACCAAAAACACATTTTAAAAGCATTTAAGTTTTTAAATCTTAGATGTTTACTAAAATCCTGTAATCTACTGACACCCACAATAATATTTGAAATATCAGTAAGATTAATATATATATAAAAGCATCATTTAGTGGGTATGTGCCGTTTGGAGGTCGCTGACATGAAACATAACATATGAAAATATTGAAATAAGTTTTGCATTTTGTTCTTGATTGTTTTGTAAATCTCTTTATTTTTAAAAAAGTGAAGTTCAAAAAATATTTTTTTATTTTCTTTGTAAATTCTGAAACTTTATGTAAATAATAAAAAAGTCCCGCATTTTCATGTCACCACAGAAACAATGAATGTTTTAGTCTATTGCCTGAGGCTGATTTTAACTACACCCCAACATTTGTGGTCAGGAAATATTTGTGTGTCCCTCTCTCTCATAGCTACATGGTGAGTCATTTTGAGATAAATGTGTTTAAAAAATCTTTGTGTAACTTTAAAGAATGAATTTCAGAACTGTGTTAGCTAACCATGTGCTGATCAAAACATTTGGTGCAGTTTTGGTAGTGACCTCTTTGGGGTTTTTTTTTTTTGGTTCTTATCCCATAAAATTGTCACTGCCATAACAGTCACGACCAAAACGTCATCATTGTTTTGGTAGTGACAAAAGGTAACACACAATTCTTTATCTGAGGCAAATAAATGAAATTTTAGTACAGTTATGCATTTTTGTGTGTATTTTAGTGTGTTTAAATTGTGTTTTAGTATGTGGGTTAAAATTCTGTAATGTGATGTGGTCACTACCAAAAATGTGCAGTCACAACTGAAACACAGGATGTTTTGTCAAAAATAAAGTACTGAATAATCAACTAAGATGTTATAATAGTGTTTGGTTCAATGTATATGTAAACACATGAATCCTTAAGTTTGAAATCAGTATGATCAACTTTTTGCCTTTTACAAAGCAAAGTTGTATTCAAAATACAAGTCTTATAAATCACATTTGAAATATTGTTAAAATTGTAATTGTTATTGATTTACATCTGAAAACGTTTTAATAAAATAGAAAAATATTTACAAGTAAGATGTAAGCACAAATATTCCAAAACTTTCAAATTTGCATACATACTAAATTTGTGGAAATAAGTTTCCAAGTCGTTTCCAACTCTGACTTTGAACCAGTTCCGTAGAATGGCCCATATACTCTGTTTATTTTACATAAGTGAATCAACATTATAATCTATTAAATTATATAATAGGAACTTAGTTGGTTTGAACAATGTGCATTTTTCTTTCTCCTCTTTCAAGCTGAAGCAGGACTTAGAAGCTCAGCTGAAGCAGGTGAAGATTCTGGAAGGAATGATGGAAAAATTGTACACAGACAGTGTAAGCTAAAGACATGCCAGGCATGGAATATGTACAGTTGTTTTGTTGTAATTGTTGAAATAAAGTATTTTTGTATTATGTATTGAATAACTGTTTCATGCTTTAAAAAATTATGAATATTAACTAGCTTGGTTACCATATTGTATTTCTTCATATACGTTGTGCAGAGAAAGCAATTGTGTAACTGTAAATAAATGTATATACTATTGTATTATTAAAGGAAATATAACTAATCTCTTACACTACTGAAGAAAGAAAACACACCAGATGATTATGATTGGCACCATGCTGCTTTTTTATTGCTAAAATTTAATTTTTTTGTACAAAATCATGCGGGGCGCATCTGTAGTGCATAGATCAGACTAAGCATAGAGTTTCACATTCAGAGGCAAAATCAGCAACACAAATCAGGTCAGCAAAGCATATAAACATATGTTCTGCACTATTTGCATTGAACATGAATAAGAACTTGTTCCATTAAAATTCACAATAGTCGATTTTGCTAAAACCCACTGTATCTTGCCTCTTGAATCACAGACTTGTTACATTTTCATCATACAATATTCAAATCCAAAAAGTAACATCTTTTAATGAATACATTTGTGAATAATTTACAGTAGCGATAAACCTTTGGGATTTCATGCATTTGAAAAAAAAGTCACAACATTGGTCCACTCATAGATTTATCACATTTCTGCATAAATATGTTCAAGCAAAGCTGAATTATTGCATGCAGCACAAAACATTTCTTATCCACTTCTACCATGCATTAGCAAATGTTTTTTTGCACTCTTATTAAAAAAATACTAGTTAATTCCCAATGGATCTTTTCAGTTTTGTGAATGCATTGTGGTATAATGTTTACCCAGGATTCACTGAGACGATGAATCATCAGAGTGTCACAAAATGCTACCAGAACACTGCTCCTATTGCTGTTAATGAAAATAAGCTATATATACATACAGCTTATGTGCGTTCCACAATGGTTTGTATGTAAACATGCAAGGTCAATAGAAGGGCGTAAGCCCTGCATATATATATATATATATATATATATATATATATATATATATTCGCTACTACTTATAACTTTCCTCCACCTGTCCAAAATAAAAAAGGTC
>JAHKKF010518287.1:13071-23662 GCA_019740295.1 Labeo calbasu
GGGCGTAAGCCCTGCATATATATATATATATATATATATATATATATATATATATATATATATATATATATATATTCGCTACTACTTATAACTTTCCTCCACCTGTCCAAAATAAAAAAGGTCTTTAATATTTGTTAGACCCTCAGTGCTACCGTCAAATATTTATTTGGTGTCAATGAATAATGGTGCTGTTCTGTACTACGAAATATGAGCAATGGGATGTTCTGGATCAAACACTTACCACTGTCACAAATATGCTACAGATTTCTATTTCACAAACACCACTGAACTATTCCGACACTACAACTCATGCATAAACTGATTATTGCTTCTAAACGTTGAACTTAATACACATCATGGCTTGCATATCTTTGAGTATATTTAAAAATATAGTTTGCATTCCAGTCATTGAGGTATTTATCTACATTACAATGCTTTGATAATTGCTTTATGCCACTTAATATACTACATGTTACTTTAGAGCAGGGTCACCAAACTTGTTCCTGGAGGGCCTGTGTCTTGTAGAGCTTACCTCCAACTTTCCTCAACACACCTGCCTGGAAGTTTCAAGCGTACCTAGTAAGAGCTTGATTATCTGGTTCAGGTGTGTTTGATTAGGGTTGGAGCTAAACTCTGCAGGGACACCGGCCCTTAAGGACCGGGTCTGGTGACCCCTGCTTTAGAGTTTCTGCTACTAGGAAAAATCTACCCACAGCTCTAGTCTGAGACAACATTACCTGATGGAGAATGCAATATTAGAGGTATGAATACAAACACAGTTCTAGGTTACCCTTTCTAATCAGGACGAGAATACTCCTTTGCGTCTGATTATTACCAAATAATGCTTCAGGATCTATTCTTTTGTTTCCATGAAAAGGTATCATCTCGAAACAGGTATGAACTTCAACACCTGAAATATCTTCTAAGCCACCAAGCCAAATTGTCTGCCCCGTTAGGGACTGAAGCAACTATTTTGGGCCCAGAACTTCTTTTTGCACAGTACAAACTAGGACAAACTCACACAGTGCTTATGAAACATATAAATGTATTTCAGCATGGCTAGCCGCACGTCAACACCAACCGCCATTTTTCTAATCCTCAGCATGCTACAACACATTATTATTATTAACTAATAGTGATTACCTGTGAATAAACAACTGTGTTTGTTGATTAAAAACTAAAACGAAGAGAAAATGACTCGTCTAGTCGCTTCTTAATCAAGTCGATCAAGATGTGGATGCTGCATCCATGGTGGTTACTAACTAAATCTTTATCTGCCTAATTTTATACTCTAAACGACTTTATTATAGCATATACTGAATGTCACTACGACTATTAAACTCAGCAAGCATCGCTACCGTACATGCATGGCCATGTTTATGCTGGCACTACAAATCCCGCCACCCTAAAGCAAGCGGATGAAACTATACATCATTTAATGGAAGACATTGGTGATTTTGTTGTTTTTGCGAACAACTTGTCACTTGTTTGTACAATATACATATTCATCTCAAAACAAGACAAAGGAAAGAAACAAATATTGCACATTTCCCACACTGAGGCCTCACTACTCTTTCTCCCATGAAACACCATGTTTCTACCACTCCGTATGATAGAAACTACTGTACAAACAAAACAAATATTGGGTACATTTTCTCAGCACGGATGAAGTTAAATTCCTATGTTCACAGTGCACTGTAGCTGAGGACCGAGCACAGGCTGCGTCAGAAACCCAGAGACCAACTTGCCGTAATCTATGAGATGATACACTGAAACATACTACACTATTAACAACTATTTAAAAACGCTGTGACTCGGGCCTAACATTTAACCACTCTACTGCCTTTCATCAGGCCCAATGAGGATAATAACCATGAGAATGTTACTAGATGAAAATGATATGTTTATTTCACTCTGTATGTCCTGGAAAACATGTAGGACAAATAGATACTGGCAGCAAAACCTTTGGAATAATTCAGATTTTTTAAAAATGTTTTTTTAATGGTTTTGATTTTGTTTTTATGCTCACCAAGGCTACATTTATTTAATTAGAAATGCAGTTTAAAAACAGTAATATTGTGAAATTTTAAAATAACAGTTTTCTATTTTGATATACTTCAAAGATTAATTGTCACATAATCCTGAAGAACACAATTTAATGTGATGATTTGGTGCTTTCTTATTTTTATCAAAGTAAATGTATAAAAAGAAAGAAATGAATATTTTTTTTTCAGCAAGAATGCATTAAATTGATCAAACATGACAGTAAAGAAAAAAATCTATTTAAAATAAATTTTGTTCGACAAACTTTCTATTAATCAAAAAATCCTGTAAAAATATCTCAAACATTAAGGAGCAAAAACTGATTTCAACATTTATAAAAATAATGAAGAATCATGTGATTTTAAGTAATGACTGCTGAAAATTCAGCTTTGCCATTACAGGAATAAATTACATTTTAAAAAATATTAAAATAGAAAAGAGTTATTTTAACTTGTAATAATATTTCACGATATTACTGTTGATTTTACTGTATTTTTTGATCAAATAAATGAGCAGAAAAGGCTTCTTTTAAAAATCAGTTAAACAACTTAATTATTTCAAACTTTTGGCTGTCAGTGTCTAACCAGTGAACTACAAGGTCTCTATACAGTTTGTGTAATATTCCCAAACCTATTCATAAAATAATGCACATGAAGCGAAACGAAACATGCTCACTCCTTTTCCAACTGATTTCCAAACCATTTGACAGACAATGACTTTTATTTACATTACTATGAGAAAAGCATGTGAATATAGTTTGATCGGAGTGCTCGCTGTGTGGGTCTGAGCTGTGGTAACTTCTGAGGTAGTAAAATAATTATACTTCATTATGTCCTGCATCTCATTAGCACCCCACCCCCACTAGAAAGGTTTAACTGTGGAATTTATAAAGCTTATGCTCGGGTCAGTGTGCCACTGTCTGTCTTGGTTTGTTAGTACAAGTACATAGAAAACATGAAAGCGTGGTTCATGGTTTTGCGAAAGCACCAGTATGAGTTCTGAACTAATAGAACAGCTATCTGTCTACAGTTTCTTGTCTCAGAAGTTAAATTTTCAGCCATTTTCAAGACTAAATAAATGAGCAAGTAGTGCTTTACTTGTAAGTTTAAAGCTAAGCCATGGAAATAGACAATTGAAAGACAGGAGCTGTTAAAAACGTGTCTAGGCACTTAATCTGCAGATAATAAAATTGTTGAATCAAGCTACTTCATCTTGCTTGCATGATTTAGTTTTTTTAATGTGCATTTGTTTTACCTGCAAAGCAAGTGCGCTTTCGCTTTTTCCATTTTCACTTTCTTTTAACACAACCTGTGAGCATATAAATACTCCACTGGATTTATTTTTAACAAATATGACCAGATGGTGGCTCTGTACTGTGGCACAATTGTGTTACTTAACTTTTTTTGGACAAATGAAGAGTTTACAGTTCTTTCATGGATAAAAACAACTGTCGTCTCCAAAGTGCAGAGATGATATGTTCATAGACCAGTGACAGTTGGTATGCTGAACAAACACTTCCCTGAAATAACGCTGGAGGAAGGTCAACTTATCGGGATGGAGAGCAGTTTGAAGAACAAAGAGATGACGGTCTCATCTGCACAGAACAAACATGTGAAACAGGTCAGATAAGGTAAAGAGGTAGGGCTGGGTTAACAATACTGATAACTCAATTTTAATTTGATCAACCAAAATCAATTTTTTAAAAACCCAAGATTGATCTTTTAGTCTTGTCTGTTGATGTGTGAACAAAACTTTACTAAATTCTATTTGCAACACACTTGGCATCCAATAATCTCCGCAAGCTTTGTTACTTTTGATATGGAACAGGCTCAGTTTTTAAATTCTGAAAATGTTATCACAAAATTCAAACAACAAAAAAAATATTAAATATGAAGTGACAGAAGGCATGTTGAAATAATACTTAATCAGTGTTTAACCATGAAAAGACATCAGTAAAACAACTTGTGTCACATCAGTGTGAAGTGTTTAATATGAAACAGCTAATATTTATAATAATTATAGTATTAATTATTATATAGTGTTTTCACGATGTGTCATCAAATGGCCATATGGGTGGCACCGAATGTAAACAATGCCACTGAACAGAACAAAACTTGCATATTTTGCTCATTACTGCTGCTGAAAATTGTCAATTATTGTCATGTTTTGAGCTGTACTAATTGGCCAGACCGGAAAAAACATATGGAGGACTATAGGCTTTCCAGGGCAAGAATCTTGACAACATTTGTGTTTGTTCTTATCATTTCCGGTATATAAGGTATATAATATTAAGCTAATATCTTAATAAATACTCCTCGTATCTTTACCTCCTATTAACTTTAGTTTACTCCAATTGGTTATCACCAATATGCCCGCACACCTGGGTAAATGACCAAATCGTGACGCAAGTGCACACCCCCTATAACTAAAAATAAATTGCATTTCAATTTAAAAGTTTGGATTGCATAGTCTACAGCAGTAGTTGAGAGAGATTTGGGATGAAACTGCGATATATATCATGTATTGTACGTGATATATATCTAAATGAACTAAAATAAGAATTGAAACAAAAGACGGTGAATCCTAATTAAATCAATTTGTGAAATCAGTGTCAATACTCAGCCCTACAAGGAAGTAACTTATGTAATTTCAGCTGTACAAACTGACCTACCTGGTCATGAGTTCCCTTCAGGACTGTTCCTTTCTCTTCTTGATATGACATATGAAGGGCACTGTTTTGATAAGACAAAGCAGGTTCATTAAGATTCATTCTTATTTTACAATATAGTTATTAGTTCTAGAGCACTTAAGAAAGGAAAGGACAAAGTGCTTAAAAGAACTATTAACATTTCTATTCATACACAACCAAATAATGTGCATCTCTACTCCCGCACAATGCATGACCATCTACCGAGTGACGCAAGTGCTGGAATGCGAAACTGCAACACAAAGATTAGACAAAGACAAGCGCTGTAGTACATGTCAACACTCTTCGTGCACTTACCGTCTCCGGTGATCTCGTGCTGGTTTCGAAGCGAGTGAACTGGAACTAAAAGTCATCTCCATCATACTCGGTGGTTGGAGTATGACGGGCCAGGCTCGGAGATGTTCGGTGAGCCTGGCCCCGCTGCGCTGCTGCGGCGGTGGACTGCGCGCTACGCCATTTCGGTCCCGTGTGCTGCTGCTGCTGCTGCAGCGCTCTTCCGGCGCGCACCCGTGCGCATCGCTGTCTGCGCTCTGATTGGGCAGCCGAGCGATCATTCAGACGAACAACTCCCGCCCTCTTGGACGATAACAGACACCAAGGTACAGATGAAAAGATTTTTTTATATATATGAAAGAAAAATGAACAGCAACAACAGAAAAAAAACGCCACAGGGAATCAAAAACACAATAAGAGGACCATGGAAAAAAAACACGAAAAATTCACAAACTTAATATTTTGTTCATGAATATTTAGGATTTTTTTTCTTTTTAAGTCTCGATAGCTTTTAACTCTCTTATGTTCTCCACGGCTGAATTTATTTGATCAAAAATAAAGTACTATAGTTATATTGTGAAATGTGGTGCTAATTTGGTGCTCAGGAAACGTTTCTTATTATTTCTAATGTTTAAAACCGCTTAATATTTCAGGATTTTTGGATGATTAGATTTTTTTAAAAAAAGAACTGCATTTACGTTTTTAATGCATTAGACATTTTAATGCATTTTTTATTTAATTTATTTGAGTTTTTGTAAATGTTGTAGGATTATATAAAAATAACGATAATGTATTCTTGCTCAATAAAATATTAATTTATTAAAATATTAATCCATCTGTTTCAAACTTTTCAATAGGCTTTCTCAAGCCAACCTAAAGTTCGTCTTGACAAACTTTTTATCTAGTTTTTATTAATGTTGAAAACATATTTTTTTCAGGAATTTTTGATGAGTAGAGGTTTTTTTTTAAACTGCATTTATTTGTAATTTCTTATTTTATTTATTTAACTGTTTGTAAATTACAGGATGATATAAAAACTGACTTTACAGTCACTTTTGATCAGTTTTTTTGTGTAAATAAAATATTAATATATATTTTTTTAAATATTACTGACCCTAAACTTTTGAACGATGGCGTATATGTATGGAATTTAGCTACAATTATTATAAGAATATTTAAAGTAGATGTAAATACAAGACATTAACACCTGAGTATCTTGTGTGGAGGGAAATTTGTTTAATTGTTTTGCATATAAATTAAGACAGATTACGTATTTGAATAAACGAATGACTGTATTAATAATATACAACGTGTGGTATGCAAATAGCTAAACAAAATGAATATTTAAAAACTTGGCAATACACTACTACTGAATAAAAATACCCTGTTATGGCTTGCCTCAGTGCTATTCTGTTTTATACAAGAAAATACGTTCTATAAATGTGCATAAAACACTGCATGCATGAACCTTTCCGAACCGGTTCTGTGTAATGTACGTGCCTGAGGCGCAACCACATGATATGCTTTGATCTCACACACACACTGTACACGCAAGCACGCACGCTTGCCTCCTCCCCCCTGCGTGTGCGTGCGTGCGTCTGCGGTACAACATCAACAGAATGAGCTCTCCTCGTTTACTGTCAGAAATTAAACAAACCCTTTACGAACCCAAGTAAATCATTCTGTGTCGAAGTACTGAGTGCGTTTCAACTAAATCTCACAGTCGCCTAATCCGGACTAAACTCCGCGATTTAAAGTGGTAAGAGACCTTTTTTTTGCGATTTCTTGAAATTAGATTATGTGCAAATGCAACAGTGCTAGGCCGCAGTCTTATATTCGAGCATGCATTTATTGCTGTGAGCGTTAAGATACAACCAGACTCGAATAATGTTTGTTGCATTTTAAATCAACTTGGTTTCAGAACCAAAAACTACATGTCTTTCAACCTATATGTTTAACAGCAGCGCTTCCGCAAAAGTTGCCTATCAATAAAGGTAGGGCTACCAAACACCAGAGCAGCCAGGAACGATTATTCTTTATTTTAAGCAGTATACAAAATTCTTGAAAATCTAACCATAACACAAATGCATTGTTTGGCTTGCTAAAGTGAGACCCGTTTGTGGCACGTGTATTGGCAAGCCAGTTGTGCTGCATGCATGTGGGTCTTCTTTGTCAGTGTCCTGTGCATGGGACCAGTGGTGATGGAGCTCTGTAAGGTTTACTGTGTTTGCATGGGGATAAATATGCTGATGCAATGGGCCCTAAAATGGCAAATAATAATGTAGTCAGACTCAAAACAAACTGGTTTGATTCAGTAAGTGTAAAAGGCATTTTAAGCATCTTCAGGTTAGATATAAAGTCCAGACACAGTAAAATGTATCTGAGCCTGCACTGCTTGTGACAATAAGCTCATTTAACTGGTTTGACAATTGCTTCCATAAAATGCTTTACAGTGCATCCAATAAGAAAGCTGTTAACCTTTTAAGTCGGCTCAAAGCACAAGTGAAAGTAGCCTACAGTTACTATATGAGGCATTTGAGGAAGAGTTTACAAACATACAATCAGTCAGTTTAGTGCAAGACCAGTTGTGTTGGTAACTTACAGTAACATCATGTTAGAACTAGACAGGATCTAAAAACAAACAAATTTTCTTTAAAACATGTCTGGACATCACAGATTTGATATCGCAGCATATGGGTCTACATCAAAACAATCTCCAACATTTTTTCCTCACAGACTGTAATTTGTCATGCAGAACTGGTACAACTACATTTTGTTCCTCCATATAGAGGGTTTATATGGTTTATATGGTTTTATATGGATTATGTCACGATTTGGTCAGTTACCCGGATGTTTGGCCATATTGGCAATAGTTGGATGTAAACAACAGCATGGATTGCATGTTAATGTACTACTTTATGCTGTCTAAACTACGGAAAAAATGTGTGGAAGCTGCTAAATCATATAGAGAAGAACTTGGTAAGCAGAAAAGGGCGCAATATTTTGACAAACTAAAGTTAATAGGTGGTAAAGATATGTACGAGCAGAATAAATTAAGATATTATCCTAATATTTTACCTACCTGACTGGAAATGATAAGAACAAACATGAATGTTGTCAAGATTCTTGCTCTGGAAATCCTGGTTCAGTTTGGCCAACCGTATACGCCTTTTGTTCCTCAGAGAGTTTCTTACACTCTTCCCCTTGATTTGTTATAACTTTTGGCAGTCTATAGTACCCCTAATGTTTTTGCCCGGTCAGACCGATTAGTACTGCCCAAAACATGGCATTGTTTACGTTTAGTGCCGTCAGTATGGCCGATGGATGACTCTATTGCTGGAATGACAATAAACTAAATGTGATTTTACTTGTAATAACGTAGTATTGTGTCTTGACAGTGTCCATGAAAAAATACCATGGTATATGAATTAATTCAGTACCCAGTGCTCTGGATCTGTTTGGACAGGATTAGCTTATTTAGAAACCTATTATCCTATTATCTCATTAGATATGTGTTTAATACATCATGTCCAAGCGAAAAACTTGCTTTTTGCATTTTTAATTTGTCAGATGTAGTTTGTTGCCCACATTGTCCATCCATTAAGACAATTTGCATGCTGTGCAGACAACATTCATCTTTAATACTTTGGAAATGGCAAGATAATTATGGTAATAGCTATTGCAAACATTCTGAGCTTCTGAAAAACCTGTGATGATTAACAGTAATCAAAGATGTAGAATAATGTATCTGTAATAAGCATTAAATTACTTATAAAGAGGAATTTATATTAAAAAACTTTTTTCTAAAACTTAGAAAATAAACTGTGCCAGTGTGTTCTTGTATAATAAAACAATGAGGAGATTGACATCCGATAATATCTGGTAATAAACATCCTGATTAAAGCATACACTAAGTATAAACATTAAAGTCAAAAGGTTATTTATATTTGTATGATTAGGGGTGGTAATATTATAATAAGATCCTTTTACCCTGTCACAGGGTGAGCATGCTTGCAGAGAAAGGTTTGCCAAAACAAAGTTACCAGGTTGTTCTTTTTCATGTTTTCTGGGTTGGTATGTGCACTGGGGACCCGATTCCTTGAACATGGAAAAAGTCAGATTTTCATAAGATGTCACTATAAGATCTCTTTTTATTTTTTGTCACAACACAGTCTTACAGTGTGTTTGTTATGTTTTCCCTGTAGGTATCTGTAGTGTAACCAGCTAGAAGTGTGAAAAAATTGAGAGGGGGAAGAGTGGATCTGGAATGGCCGGAGGAAGAAGAGGAGCGAATAGAACGACATATTGTCGTTCTCCACTGAGCAGTGAGACAGGTTCCGTTGGCAACGGTAACCACTCCACCAGCTCACCAGTGACAGGTGTGAGGTCACGAACCAGGTGAGCGTAATGATACACATAATAAACTAATGTTCTGTTGTTATGGTAACATGCTCCTCCAATGTTTAAAATAACATTCTGATTTCAAATCTGTTCGGTCATCAGGAATGGATCCGGGACTGGAATGTCCAGCCCTCCGTTGGCCACTCAGACAGTGGTGCCACTGAAACACTGTAAGATTCCGGAACTCTCCGTGGACCGGAATGTTCTGTTTGAACTTCACCTGTTTGTGTGCCATCTTACAGCTCTGTTCGTGCATTACGTCAACATCTATAAAACAGTGTGGTGGTACCCCCCATCGCACCCACCTTCACACACCTCTTTGGTGAGTCATAAGTCTTCAATTAAACTCCACAGAAGGATTTATTGCATTTAAGCATTTATTCACAAAATGAATTTCTTTTGTCTCTGCAGAACTTCCACCTCATTGATTATAATATGTTGGTGTTCACCGTCATAGTGCTGGCTCGCAGGCTAATTGCTGCCATTGTAAAAGAGGTAATGTGCCTTATCTCCTAGCTTTTATTTTAATGGCTTTAAAAAATGAATAAGTTGTGCATTGTTCTTTGTTTCTCCAAAGGCATCACAAAGTGGGAAGTTGTCATTCCCGCACTCTGTCTTCCTGGTGACGGCTCGTTTTGCTGTCCTGACTCTTGCAGGATGGAGTCTGTGTCGTTCACTTATTTATCTCTTCAAGACATATTCAGTACTCAGCCTGCTCTTCCTCTGCTATCCGTGAGTAAATAAATCTAAAAAAATCTACACATGCACTGCTGTTGATTCAAATGTTCTCAGGTGCTTTCACATTTACATTTGTTTTGTGATATTTCATGGGTTAAATCCAGTCATTTCAATAGGAATCCACATGATCTTTAATTTCTTGTAAAGGTGAAAGGTTTCCAACACAGATTTTGCATAAGGTTTAAGTTAGGCACATAAATTTGCCATGTTGGCCAACAGAAGGCTGGTTGGTTTGAGAGTAGAGTGACTTCTATGTGAGCTGTGAATAATGGACATATTGCCCATGAAATACTAATGTGACAGTACCTTTACTGCTTTGATAATTAATGATAATACTAATAATATAATATTATTGTGATATTATGTTGTGTATATATATATATATATATATATATATATATATATATATGTATATATATGTATGTGTGT
>JAHKKF010518288.1:0-38530 GCA_019740295.1 Labeo calbasu
TTTTAAAATGTATTCAAATAGAAAACAGTTACTTTAAATAGTAAAAATATTTTAAATTTTTTTACTGTTTTTGCTGTACTTTGAGTCAAATAAATGCAGGCTTGGTGAGCAGAAGAGGCTAATTTAAGTCTGTAAGTCTGCTAAACATATCAGGTAGTTTGACTTGTCAGTTTTGGTTGATGAAGCCCTGTAACGGCCACAGGACGGTAATGCACCAGTCCTTTGACTGTACTTGCCCTTTGATTCGGATGCTATTGTCTTATTTTCATGCAACAGTTCTTGGCCCATAAACATGACTCCACCTGCATAACCCACATGTCTAATGCAAAAACATTCTTATTTTTATTTCAATTAATAATTATTTATTTTATTCCTGTGATGCTATTACCCTCAGTGTTGGTTCAGTTGTACAAGATTGAGAAGCAAAAGCTTTGAAAGATGATTTAAGGATAATCAGATGTATGTTTGTTGGCATTTTCATCATTACGCCCACATTTTAACATTAATTTGTCTTGGCGGCGACTGTAAAAGCTTAGTCGTATTGTTCTGTGAAACATTCCCTACTGTGGAGGCGGAATTTAGTGTCCAGATAAGTCACGGAATCACACAGTTTCGGTTATTCCGGAAAAGTGGAGAGTGTCGCTTTAGAAATTGCTTATTAAAATGTATAACTTGTTTATTTCATAAACATGATGATCACTTAAGCTTTTTGTATACCTACTGTTCGGCAAATATGCATTAAGTTGATCAAAAGTAACAATAAAGACATTTAATGTTACAAAAGTTTCAAATTTTTGAAATTTGGACATTTAAAAATTCAAATAAATGCTGTTCTTTTGAATTTTCTATTCATCTGTGAATCCTAAAAACAAAATGTATCACATTTCCACAAAAACATCGGGAAGCACAACTGTTTTCAACATTTGTAATAATCAGTAATGTTTCCTACTCACCAAATCAGCATATTAGAATGATTTCTGAAGGATCATGTGACATTTAAGAATGGAGTGATGATGCTGAAAATTCAGCTTTGATCACAGAAATAAATTACATTTTACTATCTATTCACATAGAAAACAATTGTTTAAAACTGTATTAATATTTCACTGTTTTTGCTGTGTTTTTGGTCAAATAAATACATTTTTGGTGATTTTTTTTTTTCTTTTGGTATTTAAAAAAAAGCTTACTGACCCTAAACGTTTGAATTTTATTCTGCCTTAAATTTAAGTTAAAATAAGCTTTAAAAAGGAAATATTGCGTATTTTATTTAACACGTTTGACCATCCTAATAAACTATAGGAATGTTTACTCTTGGTATACAATGTTTTACAGTTATTTTAAAGTACTATTTCCACCTTTTATGAACAAATGCATTTGTTATGGTTACTGTTTGGTTTTCCGGACAAAAAAACGCATTTGTCCTCTTGTTCATCAGGTTTGTGTGGGAGTCGAAAGGACAAAAGCTTTTGAAAGCAAACAGGTAATACACACTTCCACAGCGTACATTCACTTCTAGAGCTTCCATTCATAGCGATCACATACCTGAGAGCAGGTTCTCACAGCATACGCACACACCAAACCACAAGAATGTCAAAACGGCTGGATGGAGCGTAGCTTCAACCCTGAATGACGACTGAATCACTGACCGGAACTGTTCCTGGCACCTTCTCCTTTGTGATGTTTGGCACAGACTGTGGGATTTTTGCAAAGAGGAGAGAAAGAAAAAGACCATGTTAACTCAATATTCATGTGACATATATTAACTGAGGTCCAAAAGTCTGAGACTAGTTTTTGTATTTAAACATGGGAAAAAATAAAGCAAAAATATTTCAGATTCTGCTCCATTTTTGTAACTAATCAAATGAGTTTTTGTACAAATGGTCAGACTTTCTGTTCTCTTTCTTTGGATCTCAAATCTTGCTGGAGAACATGATCATGCAAATGACTTTTAGCTCATAATCGATATTAAAATAAAATAATTAATGTTTGCAGAAAGACATTGTGTTAGTGACAAATTAGCACACAGCTAATTATATGAAACTGTATTTCAGAAAATAATTATTCACAGTGTATTTGTCATACCGACATTTCATTAAAACAAGATTTGAGTAAATAAATACATTTCTTCACATATTTTTCTATATTTCTAATCAGTATTTTTGGTTTGTTTTCCAATATATTAAAATATTTACTTGAGAAGCAAAACTGCATATGATAGTAAGATATGTTATTTTTCTATAATAATAATTTATAATAATAATAATACTAAAATAAAAGAGAATGTCTTCACTATTTTTAAATCTGTCATATATATATATATATATATATATATATATATATATATTAAACACCTAATTAAAAAAAAATCTGTATGCTTTTAAATAATAATGTAATTAATAATAACTAATAATGTTTTTTAAGCATAAACCTCAGTAAAGTTTATTCATGCATACAATACACAAAGTAGGCCTATTTTAAAACATATATACTTGTTTTAATAAACCCCAGAAGTTTACTTGATGCTTAAAGCAAGATCAAATGCTAAATAATATTCTAAATAATAATGCTAAAATAGAGAAAAATGTCTTCACAATTTTTCAGTAAAATCTGCATTTTTGCTATAGCAATATATATATACATATATATATATATATATATATATATATAATACTAATTAATTAAAAACATACCTTATTGATTAAATAATAATGTAATTAATAATAACTAGTAATGTTTTTTTAAACAATTGATGCTTAAAATTAAATAATTTACATATGCTAAATAATATGATAAATAAATAAAATATTCTATTTTTCAGCATTTTGCTATATATATATATATATATATATATATATATATATAAACAGACCTAATTGAAACCAATTTTTTTTGTTTCTTTTAAATAATGAATAATGTAATTAATAATAACCAAATGTTTTCAAGCATAAACCTCAGAAAAGTTTAATTCATGCTTAAAATATGCAAAGCATATATATATATATATATATATATATACTACTTTTTCACAAAGAAAACTATTGAATTGGGTAAGATATATATTAAACTTTCAAAGAAAGAAAAAAAAAGAAATCAAACTTTTCGGACGTATAATATGGTATTGAAAACATAGCATTTTATTAAAAATGCAAAATATTTTCACTAGTGCTCTCATACTTTTGGGCCTCTCGCTATCAGATTCCCATTTGTTTGGTGCTTAGTTTCCAAAACAGGTGCATTTAGCCTAAAAGCCTTACTGCACAACTCTTGCAGTTTAACTTCATTTCCGCCGCTCATAAAATGTAAATAGGTCAGCAGCTTATGTACGTGTCAAAAGGGGCTGAATATGATAAACCCACGGGGTAATAAAGCGTCCTGTGAATGATTTTTAGTGACTGTAATTTCATCCTGTTATGAAACTGGAACAGATTAGCGTCGTTTCAGCAGGTCGGACAGCGTGGCGTTCACCGGGTCACACAAAGGGATCGTCGCACGGAACCCCCGTGTTTTGTTTCAACACGGAATCCTGTCGCCTGGCAACACGGGTTGAGCGAGGGAAGCCCTGGTTGCGCGATCGCCCGGGGAAGGACCATAAGCGCACGCGTGACGTCAACGCCAGCCATTCCCTCGGAGATAAAAAACTCAAGGAATTCTTTTAGCAGCTATTGCAAAAGATAAGCAGTTAATGAGTCAGTGAAAAACTAGTCGAAGGAGCACCGGAAGAAAACCATCCCTGCTTCAAAGTGTGTGAGAATGGTGCAAGAAGCAATCAAGCAGACGAGTTTACCCTCTAATTTACAATGACGCGCGAGGATTTCGCGTGAGGCCGCAGGGAAACAATGAAAACTCGCCGAAATGAGCTTTAATTAGTGGCCTGAAACTAAGAGCTGTAAATTGCCGTGTTGCAGGTGCTAAAGCTGATGTGTGACGGGCTGCATCACAACCCTTTAAAGACAAATCCTCTCGGTAACATAAACCGGTTTCTATAGTGAGTTTAAATGCACAATATGCATTCATTTATTAACAGGCATCGCTGTGGTTCCAACCAAACCTGAGCGTCACACCTTTTTGATTTGTACCAATTACCCACATTTTGCATGCAAATGACTTAATTGGAAATCTCTATAATTGCTCGATGAGAGTATTTAAAATGAGTCAGTTCCCACAATGGTTACTGATATTAAAACTAAATAACCATAAACCATTAACCGTTTTTAGTACTAAAACCATAAAACAACTTTGTTACTTGAAAATAAATAAATAAATAAATAAAACCTCATTTTCATTTAGCTTTACTTTATGTACTAAAATACTTAAAACTGAAACTTTAAATTAATACAATTACACAGACATATTAATTATAAAACAAACAAAAAATTACAATAAAAATATTAATACACATTTTAATAGCATCTCAATGATGCTACAATAACTCACACTGGACAATCTGATATTATGCAATGAACCATTTTTTGTGCAGATTGTTGTTTGTGATCATTACCTAAAATGGTTTAATGAACAATTTTGAGTTTCATTAGGCCTAAAAGCTAATATATATATATATATATATATATATATACACACACACATATATATATAATCTCGCACTGTTCTGGAAAGGTTCTCTCAAAGTTATTTACAAAGATGTACTAAACTATCTGAAATAAATATTAATAAATATAAAATTAAAAATATTAATAAATATTTTAATAGTATCTTGATGTGAAAATAACCCTGTTTTTCCCTCTGTTTTGAAGTTAAATCATAAACAGTTGAGCACATTGGACAATTTGATATCATGCAGTGAACCTTATTCATTTTTTTTATCATTTGTTAAACCATTTTTGTGCAATTGTTTTAGTTGTGATCATTATCTTAAATGGTTTAATGAACAGATTGGAGTTTCATTAGGCTTAAAAGCTAAATATATACACTGCCCTGCCAAAGTTTGGAAACACCCCTGGCAAAGTGTGGTTTTGGACGATATCAGCATAAATCCTTATCATTTTTTAGTGCAAATACATTAAAGTAACTTGACATTATCATTGAAGACCAGCAATAATAATTTTCATTTCGATTACATAATAATCACAATGTATACATGTCACAGTCAAGACATGCCCCTTTGCCAGCTGTGATCCTGGTTACTGGTTTAAACTTTAAATTAAACAGAATTAATGTTCATTATTATCTGGTCTTTAATAAGGTTCTCAAAATGTTACCTCAAAAATGTTATTTATACATCATTTTTACTGAAATGTTTCAGTTAGATGTTCATCTAACATTTTTTAAATGTTATGACTCGTTTTAGAATGTTCAGAGATTCAAATTCAAATGTAACATTTCCATAATGTTTGCAAAATAATACAATGGAATGTTTCTTTAACATTCTTTTTTAAAAAAAAAAAAAAAAAAACTGGACGTTTGGAATGTTCTGGAAAGATCAGGAACAATGCTTTCACAGCATAATGTGAACATTAGAAAAATGTTTTGTTTTTTGTTTTTTTTTTGTTAGCTGGGTTTTCGCCTGACATGAGCAGATATTTAAGTAGTAACGTCCAAATATTTAATCCAGCTGGCACACGGTTCATCTCTTCTAAGTATCCGTGGCTTTTTCCATGAATTTTCTCAGCACTATCATTTGACAGGTCAAGCGGCATTTCGCAAGATTACAGTGATAAATTCCAGGTGTAATGTTAGTGTGTGAAAGTGCACAGTCAGGTAGACGTTTGTCCCAGTGTTGCCATATTTACCTCCTCCAGCATGCGTGTATGTGTGTGTGTGTGTGTTTGGAAACACAGTTGCTGTGGTGATAAAGTCATTTAAAGCAGCTCAAAGTCTCTGAGGTGAAGACGGATGACGTGTGGAGGAGGACGGCTGATACAGCAGCTCTTGCACGAGATCGAGCTTTTGATGAAATCTTACGAAATCACTTCCGGCGGTTAAACTCGTCAACCTCACCTGAAAATAAAAAGAAAATATACTGTATTGCGTATGCAAACACTGCAAATATCATTTTGTACCGCACCTCTATTATATAATAGCTGATTAATCGAGAGCATTCACCAGGCCTAAATATTCATCCTTTCTTTTGTGATGAACATCATCGTCATTGTTACTATATACTATAATAAATCTGTTCAGAACTAGTTCAGATCATATTTCACTCCAAAAAAAAAAAATAAAAGTTTCATCATATGAAAAATATATTTATACATAATGGTGTATTTGTCTTACCAAATTTAATTGAAATAATGCAAATTATTTTTTTTTAAATAAATAAAATGGATAATCAGTTTCCAAATCATTTTCTAATTTTTTTTCCAGAATATTTTTTTATCTTAATATAACTGTTTATATTAAGATAAATAATAAGAAAATAAATAATTTGATATTTTTCAGTTAATACATGTTGTGTATTTTAATGACCTAATTTCAAATTATCTTTCAAATAATTAATAATTCATTTATATTTTATCTTGTTTAAAGTGTAAACCTCAGAAAAGCTTATTTTATGCTTAGCTTATTTTTTTTTAAAGATTTAAAATTACAATTTTTGTTTTCTTGTATATTTTTTTTCTATATTGCATATATTATTTTGACATTTCTAAAGATGTTTCTGGTCAATGTTTTACTTTCCAAAACATTTAGTTTTACAAGGAGACAATACAGTGTTGTCTAGGTTACCGCACTTGAATAATCGTCAAATCAGATCCGTGCAGTAACATGCCCTGTGTGTGTGTCTGTGTGTGTGTGTGTGTGTGTGTGCGTGCTGTGGAAAAATCTACAACAGTTATGTAATAAACTCAGTCACGCTGCCAAACTCTGAATGTACAGAAACCAAAATGCATCTCACATGTCCAGCCTTATCTGTGATGTGTGTGAGCGGCGGAGGACGGTTTCAGTCAAACACAGGTTCTCACCGGTATACATGACCTGAAACAACAGCCTGGCAGCCAGCAGACGCGGAGCGAGAGACTGATGGATCGCATGTAAAGACCTGCACAATACCTGTAGCCTCAGGTCACGTTCACCTCTCCACGGACGGACCACTTCCGGCCTGAGTGTCTATAGGATCATGGCGCTTGAGTTACACTGTAGTTAAAATCAACCTGTCATGTATTTTTAGACAAAAAATACAAAGTAGGTTACATCCTGCTAACCTGTTTTAACATCAGTGTTGCCTACATACACAGCAACTGATGCAATAAGCATTTCAGTAAACAATCATGCAGTGCTTTGTATTTTGTCAAATTTGAATGCAGTAATTTCTTAAAATGGCAATTTTATAAAAATAAATTATGATTAACTATTAGTGTGACTACATTTCTCAATAGCGAGATGGTAGCACTGCCTTCTTCAATGAAAACATCATGCTGATAGAGCTGCAAAACGATTAGTCACGATTAACCGATTCAAAACAGAAGTTTGTTTGCATACTAAATGTGTACTTGGTATATTTATTATGTATATATACACACATATGTATATATTTAAAAAAAAATTGTATGTATTGTATTTGTATGTAAACACTTGTATATAATTTATATTATATATAAATATTTAACATAAATCTAACATATTATTCCTTAATATATACATGTATGTGTGTGTATTTATATATATGTACATAATAAATATACACAGTACACACACATATAGTATGCAAATAAACTTTTATTTTGAATCGATTAATCGCAAGTAATTATTTTGCAGCTCTAGATGCTGTTTAGAAATATATTCATTTTTATTCAATATTTCAATATTTTTAAAAAATGCTCACTCTTAATTAAAAATAGACTGTCACTCAATATTAATGTTAATAAAACCAGTGTTATTTTAGTATTATTTATAAACTATTATAGTTTTTATTGATGTTTTGAAGGTTTTTTTTTCCATTCATCAAATAATATAAAAAAATGTATCACAGTTTCCACAGCAATATGAAGCTGCACAACTTTTTTTTTCTGATAATAATCAGAAATGTTTTTGAGCAGCAAATCAGTATATTAGAATGATTTCTGAAGAATCATGTGACTCTGAAGACTGGAGCAGCAACACTGAAAATTCAGCTTTGATCACAGGAATAAATTACATTTTACAATATATTCACATAGAAAACAGTTATTTTGAACTGTAATAATACTTCACATTTTTACTGTTTTTATTTATTCTTAGAGAGCAGAAGAGACTTTTTTTAAAACATTAAAAATCTATGAATGTACCAGTGTTTTTTATTATAATTTATATATATATATATATATATATATATATATATATATATATATATATATTATAGTTTTTTATTAATATTTTGAATCAGGTTTTATTTTTATATTTTCTGTTTTCATTTAATTTTCTGTTATTTTATTTATTTAACATTTTATTACCATTTAAATTTAAGTTATTTTTATTTCTTACTTACTTATTTCTAGTCAGTAAATGTAGTGCTATATTTTATTTAAGCATAATTTTGATTAACAAAAAATGTCTTTAACAGTTTAAGCTTACTTTAATAACCCTGTAAAGTACATATAGACAGGCTCTGCCAGAATTAGTAAGTGACCAGGGTTGCTACCTATTCAGAAAGCTCTGAATTAGTCACTTATTAGCTTCCATTTCCATTAGGATTCTGCCCAAGTAGTCAGCTGCCTATGTAGGCAATATCCAGCAATGCTGCTCACTAGGGACCAGAGCCGCATTGATGGAAATCGCCAGCTTTTTTCTCCTCCAGTGGAAACTGTGATCATTTCAGCAGCTGCGATTCACAAGTCACTTGTCAAAGGCCCTGATTCACTGTGATGGACAACGCAAACGTTTCTCGGTTTTACACGCCGCTACCGAAAACACTCGGGTTTTTCCTCCTCCTGTTTGGGAAAGGCGAGTGGCCTTGGAAGCCGTCCGCATAGTTTCTTTTCTGCAGATTTTCTCTGGGATTCTTATTTATTTATTTTCTTGCCGACTCTTTCACGAACCTCAGTGATATTTTAGCACATGTGCATGGCAACAGCAAAACAGTAACGCAGCAGATGAATTCCTGGCCCGACCGCGTTTGTGAATTAGTGATCATGTAAAAAGCCACTGTGGCTTTGAGATTGCAAACAGGCCATGTGGAGACACAGCGAACTAACCAGCCCCCGAAATAGTCCCGGCTATTTGTGCGGAGAGAGAAGAGAACGTGCGTTTGACATCAGGGACAGTTCGACCGTCCTGTGAATGTGAATGCAGACGTGACGAGGTGTTGAACGATCGTTTGGGACTTGAGCCAGAGAATGAAGCAATTATCGCTGTTTCAGTGCGGTGCTGTGTAGTAAATATGGGAAAATTTGAATGCAATAACAATTCACAGCAACTGGCAATTCACACTAGTGTTTATACGTTTGGGGTTGTTATCATTTTTAAAAAGAAATTATTACTTTTATTCAGCAAGGATACATTAATTTAATCAAAAGTGACAGTAATGACATTTATAATGTTACAAAAAATGTCAAATAAATGCTGTTCTTTTGACCTTTTCTATTCATCAAAGAATCTAGAAAAATAAAATCTATCACAGTTTCAACAAAAATATAAGCAGCACAACTGTTTTCAACACTGATAATAATAAGTAATGTTTCTTGCGCAGCAAATCAGCGTATTAGAATGATTTCTGAAGGATCATGTGACACTGAAGACTGGAGTAATGATGCTGAAAATTCAGCTTTGCATCACAGGAATAAATTACATTTTAACATATATTCACATAGAACACAGTTATTTTAATTTGTAATAATATTTCACTATTTTTACTGTATTTTAATCAAATAAATGCAAATGCCTTGGTGAGCAGAAGAGACTTCTATCAAATACATAAAAAATTCTTACAGATTCCAAACCTTTGAACAGTAGTATAGTTATTTGTTCTGTAATAAAAACAATTTGTAATTGTTAATTAAAAAATTTTTTCTAAATGTGCTATACAACACAGAATTAAAGCACTGATCAGGGCTCAACGCTAAGGCATCAAGGGCCAGTGGTTCAAATTTTTACTTGCCTGGTCAAAATTTTCACTGGCCCTGCCACAGAAAAATAAAAAAGTTGCTGTTATCATCGTTTTTGACTAATGTTATCTAATATTTTAATAATTAAAATATTAAAATGCTTATGAACACTACTTTAAATGCCTTATACAGAGGCAAACGAAAAGAAAATGCTATGTAAACTTTTCTTAAAACAGTCAGTTCCCCTCAGAGATACATTCATATAAACCCCAGTTTCAATATTTAGGATAATATTTCCAATATTTTGCGTATTGTAAACCGTGATCTTGTTCTGCATGCTACACTATTTTTTTTTTATATTTGCATTCGTCTTCAGCGTCTCTGGCCTCTGTTAACGGATGTTTAAAGAGTACGTAATATTTCCACACACATGACATTTTGAAAAATTACTGCATGCAGTTCGTGTGCAAGCCCGGAACAGAGATATGAAGTATGGCTGGTGGTTTGTGCTTATCCTGTCAGATTTTGCTACCTCTCATTAAAACAGATGGTAGCATAATTCGTCAGCAAAAAATGCTGCCCATCAGATTTTGCTTCCAGCATGATATTAACAGTGTGTGAGGCTTTATTAACGTGTATACCTACCCCAACCCTAAACCTAACCTTACCAGTGTTGGTAGCATAATCTGATAGGTAGCATTATTTGTTAAAACACCAATCGTTAACTGTTCCGAGCATCTTTCACGCTGGCCCCGGGCCATCGGGCACTCCTTATTGTCGAGCCCTGACTTATATTGGTTTAATTATCAATTTTTATTCAAGACTTAATTATTTGGCTTAATTATTTTTCCAAATGCCATATTTCTTGTTATTTTTTTATGTCTCTTGAATTTTTCTAAAACCATACAGAAACTCTTTCAATACTTGAAATAAAATAAACATTATCTCAAATAAAATAAAATATTATTTTACTGCCAAGCCAAGCCAATTAACCTGATGTACTAAAAAAAACCCTAAAATAACTTAAAACTGAAAATAAAAATTAATAAAAGCAAAAAAATATTTTTATTATTTTTTTTTTAATTGTCAATAATATGTCTAATAATGTCTAATACGTATGACAAAAAACACAAGAAAATGACTAAAACCTCAAATAAAATTAAACGAAGACGAAATTTAGTTCAAAAATATTAATATATCTATGACAGTATTTCATTGATACTAAAATGACACTGGAGCGTCTACTCACCCTCATGTTGTTTCTTAGCTGTATGCTGTTCATATTCCTGTGGAAGACAAAAAGAGAATTTCTGAAGAATTATTATGCAACTCTTTTACTGTGCATACAGAGACATCCAATATGGAAATCTTGTGTTTCATGGAAGGAACAACATGGAGGTTTATAAATGAAGGATTTAGGTAAACTATTCTTTGAATTCACAAGCCACTGGAAATTTTTTGCATTGGTTTTACCATAGAAAACCATAGTGGCCTTCATCACAGGGTTTGGGACGACATTTCCAGTCTTAAGACGGAAGATGAGACTAAGAAAAGAGAGAATTCACTTCAAAAGACGACTGCTGAAACACTTTGCTGGCCGCATGCTTTATACTAACCAACATAAACACAGCGTATTCTCGAAGTACCCTAACCCTCATAAAAGACACATTTATAGACGTGCGGACGGAGGGGGCTCATTACAAACCCTCTTTTTTGTGGGGGTCTATTTAGGGCGATCCTCCTGATGTGGCTTGGATTTGCTATTTTCACTTTACCCTCGAATTTTCTCCGACCAAAGGAATATCTCAAACCCCTCGGCTTTACCCAAACCCAGCTCTGGGATAATTACTCCGCTCTGAGCGTAATTACACAGAGATTCTCTGGCTGTTATAATGGCAGGAGTGAGGGGTCAGACGCCCACAGACCAGCCCATCGGAGGTGTCCGTCCCGCGGGGTTATTTTTACCCCGATCGGTGGCACATGGCAGTATTGGAAAGCGGTCCGGAACGAGAGGCCACGCTCCAATTATGGTGGGAGTACACAAATCACTCAGGCAGTTAACTCGGCAGTTTTGTGGTGAGAAGATGGAAGAGGACTTGTACAGGAAACAGATGGAGTAATACAGACTGAAAGAAAAAGAGAGAGAGAAAAAAAAAACGCCTCACCTGCTACTCATGAAATACAGTTTTTAACCCTTTAGAGTCAACTGGATCTTGATGCAAGGTCTCTAAATGATCAAACAAGTACCATGAAAGTGTTTTATATTATCTCAGTCTATATGTATGCAAACATTTCTCATCAAATAATCTGAGCTACTCTAATCTGTCTCTCTCAAGTGAAACACCTGAGACAAAGTGGATACTTTAGTGATACACAGCTGAGAACTCCTTTAAAGTATCAAAGATCCTTAACCCTTCAACACCTGCCCTCATGTGACCTCAGGGTCAGAGTGACCAGGTAACAGAATAGCTCACACTGAGGGTGGACAGGGGCTGAAAAGGTAATGTTTCAGGTCAGTAAACAGAGGGTGAACAGGGTATTTGGTAATAGGGTGAGGTGTTGTGATTGAGGTTTGTCTGAGGATAGCTGAGAGGTCACTAAATGGCACCGTCCTCAAATCCAACAACAGGTCACTTGGCGGCAAGCAATACAGTGATTTTACAGGCACATCACCTGATTTTAATCATATACAGTAAAGAACACAGCCTAGAGTGGCTTGAAGAAATAACAAAAAATAAAACAGTATAAAAAGAAATGCTATAATATTTATATTTACAATTGTAACATAAAATGTTATTACATTTAAATGTATTCTATTTTTTATAATAAAATTAATAATCAGATTTTAATGAATTTATAAGTTGATATATTTGTGTGTATAGATATATATATATGTTGTATTTCTGTGTCTCTCTGTATAAAATTATAGTGCATTTCACTGCATCTAAAATATAATGTAATAACATTTAATTTAATAACTTTTCAATTTATTCTTTAAGATATCTACTCTTTTTATTTAATTTACACACATTTACAAACATACAAACTCTTTTTTTAAATAAAAATAATAAACTGTAATTTTTATTTAAAATAAAATATTATAAAACAAAATCTTAGAATATTTATATTTACAATTGCAAAAGAAAATGTTATTACATTTAAATTATAAAAAAAAGCATGTATACACACATACACAGACACATACAATCTCTTTTTATAATAAAATTAATAATTGGATTTTACTGAACTTAATATTTCACATTTAATTGTGTGTGTGTGTGTGTGTGTGTGTGTGTGTGTGTTTATATATATATACACATTGTATTTTTATATATTTTCTCTCTGTATATCATACAATTATAATGCATTTCACTGTATCTAAAATATATCAACATTTAATTTAATAACTCTTTAATTTAGTCTTTAAGATATCTGCTCTTTTTATTTTAAAATTTAAAAAGTTAATTTTAGTTTACACAAGTTTACAAACATACAAACTCATTTTTAATAATAAAAATAAACTATTTTTAATTTAAAATAAAACCTTGTAAACTGTTATAATATTTATGTTATTTTATATTTACAATTGTAAAGGAACACACACACAAAAACATAGTTACAAATATACATATATATATATATTTTTTTTATAATATAAAAAAGTTATTTTTGCGTTACACAATTTTACAAACTCTTTTTTTATAATAAAATGAATAAACTGTATATCATTGTGTTCAAAAATTATATACCAAAGACATACAATTGTATTCTTTGAAGTGTTTTTTGAAGTTGGTGATGACAGCATCTACACAATACTATGGTATATATCAAAATATCTGCTTTATCCCTGATCACTGACGTGAATCTCCAACACCTTCATCTCCTCATTAGGATGCCAGAGTGTGTGTGTGTGAGATTATCATCCCCTCAGGCCATGTTTCACCTGCTTTGATCCTGTAGATGTGATCTTATCTGGACCCCTGCGGGCTCTATTAGAGTCTCAGATGATCCAGATGATTATCTGTCATCAGGAGCTGTGAGACGCTGAAGACCCCTGGAGCTCCTGCACTCGGTGTCTGTCTGAGGAGTCAAAGGCCTGAGGAGACACCAGCTTCACATGCAGCTCTCGCTCTCCACTCACGTCTGCATGGATAGAAACAGAGAGAATCATTAATAAAATGTGTAAATGTGAAGTAAACATTTTAACATATTTTATTTTTATTTTATTTCAGCTAATGTTTATTTCAAGTAACAAAAATGACTGTAATTTAATTTATATTTTAACAATATTATTATTCATTATTAATATCTTGCTTAAACTAAACAGAAATTAAATTAATGAAAGAATGAGTGAGAAAGAGAGAAAAAAGAGATTTCCCAGATGCGAGACTTTCATCGCCAAACCACACTCTCCACTCTCTGCTGACCTTCGTGGTCAGAGCCTTTCTGAGCCTCTATTAGTTTTATTTACCTGTGTATCCCATGCCAAAAATATCAGGCGCATTTGGGGTCATACAGGATGGAGACTCATTTAAACTCATACTATTACAGTTTGACCCTCAAATATCACACTGTACATTTTATTCAATAGTTTTGGCACTCCAGAAAAGCAGACACACTTTATTCTGAGCAAGTGCAAACACTTTTCTCCAGACAAATCTGTGCGGTCGGGTTTCTAGGAATATCTTGTAGTAATCCATGACTTCTCTGTCTGTTTAAAATTATAATATTAATTTTTTATTTTGTCAAATCAAACCTTTCTGCAAGCTGTGTGTCAAACAGTGTGATTTAGTTTTTAAAAAATGTATAAATTAACTAAAAATTACTTTTTAAAAACTAAAAATGTTAAAAAATTAAATTTAAAATCCTTAATGTATAAGTGTATTTAAAAATAAATGCATTTATAAATTAATTCATAAATTATACATCTATAAATTAATGCAATCAACTTAAATTACAATTTAATTTAAAATTAAGTAATTTGCCAATTGTAATTTAATTTAAATGTATTATTATTTTAATTCACTTTTTTACTTTGTTTAAAACACAGTCAGTGGTGATTATAAATAAATACATTTATTTATGAATAGAATTATAAATTATAATTGTTTTAAATTAAAAAACAAATTAATTTTAAAATAAAAAAATTATTATATTATTTATCCACACTTTTTAATAATACCTACTTTTTTATCTGTCAGTTTAATGGTGACTATAAATAAATAAACCTATTAATAAATAGACTTTATATTTTATAAGTATTCCTTAAAATAATTTAGAAATTATTAAAAAATAAATGTATTATAATTTTATCAGAATTGTATTTTTATTACTACCATTATTTATACACACTTTTTAATATTTTCTATTTTATCTGTCTGTTTAAAACTCATTCAGTAGTGATTATAACTTTTCCTTGTCAGGGACAACAAAAAGGAAAAGCTTTGCACTTTTCTGCCCATCATATCCTGCCCAGAATGGCTCTCGAAACCATCCAGACCGTCCGTCACATGGCTTTGCGTTAACATGTCTGACTTGCTAAGCATTTCTGCAGGGCGAGTTTAACCCCGGCGCTTAAAGCGTCTCGTTTTCGAGCACGACGGAAACATCTTCCAGCGTTTTATAAGACGGAAAAATAATAACAACTGCAACATTCCTGCAGGGCTGTAATTTTCTTCCGGCGGGCAAAAGCTGTGTGTTATGGTCTGGGTCAGGGAACACATCACAACCCGTCATCAGGGCCGGTTCAGGGCCCACATCTACCCCGCGCGGTCAGCCACATCACAGGAGCCGGTCAGCACCAGCGGGAAGGCCCGGGATCTTCGCACAAACGCAGCCAATCAGCGGAGAGAGTCCCGCATTACTGTACATTTGCCCCCTAACCACCATTTTCTCTAAATAAAGCACATATTCCTTTTAAATTACAGTATACAGACCCACCCCTCCCTACAATTAACATGATTTAGACACTGATGGACGTCTTAAACAATAGTGAGCGAAACCCACTGCAGGATATGAACCGGAGGGCTTTGCGAAGAAACACTGGCAGATCTCAGAACAAGCTGGATGAAAACTAGGTTAACTGACGCTTAAGTCACTATGTGAAGAATGCTTTGAAAATCAAGAATAACAAGCTGCGATTCTGATATAAATGCCAATACTAAGATGTATGGCATGCTTTATGCAAATGTATTTGTTCTTTGTTTAATTGCTAGGTAAAATGCAACTTCCCCAGTTGATTACCTACATTAAGAATTGCTAAACTGTTCCGCATGACAAGGTTTAAATTTTTTCGATATCTCTTTATCACTCCATAAACCAGAAAACACTGTCAACATCCAAAAAAGAAAATCAGCTGTTTTGTATTGTAAGTTTTCTGAAATGTTTACATGTGCAATTATCGGTAACACTTCACAGTATTATTCCATTAGTTAACAATAGTTGCTAATGGCAACTAGCATTAACTAACAATGAGCTATACATTTGTTACAGTATGTATTAACATTAAATGCAACTGTTCATTGTTAGTTCATGTTGCTCAGACTTGCTTACAACATTTGTTTATAATAATGTATAGTAAATGTTGAAATTAACATCAAGATTAATAAATGCTTTAGAAGTATTTTTATTGTTAATGTTTACAAATGTAACCTTATTGGAAAGTATTAACCAATTATCTAATTAAATATTTTTTCTAATTAAGTTTGCATACATTTCCAGAACAGAAATGTGAACATTGGATAACACCGGGTTCAAAATTCTTGTTTAATATTGTTATCATATTAAAGGTTTTTACTGAGGGGATTTTTAGCACTTTGTAAATCACAAATTACCTTCAACACCCAGAACAGAAAATAAATTGTTTTGTATTATAAGTTTTCTGAAACGTCATGTTTAAATATGCACTTGACGCACTGATGAAGTACATTTGCGCTAAGTACCATACATTTCCAGAAAATTAATCAGAATATTGGATACAACCAGATTCAAAATTCTTGTTTGATTTTGTTGACATATTAGAGTTAAATGTTTTTACAGAAGGGATTTCTGATATCTCTTTTTATCGCTCCATAAATCAGAAAATACTGTAAATAGCCAGAAAAATGAATTTTATCACCATGTTTTTGGAATAAGCTGTTATATAAATCAGTGTGAATGACATATTAACAAACCCTTCAGTAAAAACCTTCAGAATATAGAGAGGAATAAAACTGTAAGTTTTGGTGTATGTAAGTGCTGCTAAATTGGAGAAACAAACTCACAGCCTTTAAATATCTTCATTTTCACCAGGTTTTTAGGAATTAAATGAAATAGAAATCAGTATGAATAATGTATGAAAACAAACCCATCAGTAAAAACCTTCAGAATACAGAGAGAAATAAAACTGTAAGTTTTGGTGTATGTACGTGCTGCTGAAGTGGAGAAACTCACAGCCTTTAAATATCTTCATTTTCACCATGTTTTTAGAAATAACATGTTATAGAAATTAGTGTGAATGATATATAAACAAACCCTTCAGTAAAAACCTTCAGAATATAGACAGGAATAAAACTGCAAGTTTTGGTATATGTAAGTGCTGTTGAAGTGGAGCCAAAAACAATTTTTGAGAAAACGACTTTTAAATATATGCAGTGTAATTGAAATCTACAAACACAAATAGATAAAGTGCAATAAAATATACACCTAAATGTGAATTTCTGATGTTGTTGATGATGTACACTAGTCTGAAACACACTATATAGATGTCAAATAGCCTAAAATTTACTTTTTTGTACAGTTTACTCTTTTACTTTGCCTGTATTGACTTGCCTTAACTGATCCCATTTAGTTAAATGGGTTGATTGGAACTTTCTTGCACTGATGTTTTATTTTTTGTAATTAATTTACTGTTAATATTACTTGTTTACTTCATTACCAGTACTTAATTTACTTCATTCATTTTTACATTGTTCTTTTATTAATTTACTTGCTTTTACATATGTTACATTTCTACTCCATTTTATTTTTCTATTTTATCTTTTACATTAAGCTGCTAAAATTTAAGGTGCTAATTATACAAATAACAAAAACATACAAAAAAAAGTATCTGAACACATTTTGAGCCACTGTTAAGATTTGTTCTGAAACTCCAGAAGAGACATGTGCAAACAGAGGAACATCTCAGAAGCTAAAGTTTAAAATCTCATTGCAACTGAAAGGTTTGATCCAAACCTGTCTGTTGGCACTGCAATGACAAGCACAGATTCATCCAAACAAGCTTGTGCTGAAGTGTGACACTCATCAGAGAGACTTCAGGAATGCAGAATCCCTTGTTTGCATCTAAAGACAAGAAACGCACATGGACGGCGGCAGTCAGCGTTGACAGATGGCACTTATTCATTAGCATGTGATAGGCATACCTGACAACGCTCAAAGGGGAAAAACACGCCAGAGAGCATCTGATCGTGGGAAAGCTTGACAATAATGAGAGAAAGTGTGATGAGAATCTCCTCAGCAATGTGAGGAAGGCAGCAGTGATTCACCTGTTCAAACACAAACTTATCATCTACAGACATCGGTCAAGTCATGAGGGGATATTTTTAGCAATGCTGAGATCCCAAACACAAACTTTGCAGCCCACTGTGTGCTCAAATTTGGGCTTGTAACCATAGAAATAACAGCACTATTGTAATAGTACAAACAGAGATTACAACTCTTACTCACCTAAAACACATTGTGAATGGAGCGTCTTTGCTCTTTTGTGCATGGATTTAAAGCGTTTTATGTGAACTTTGGTCACTTTTATATAAATCAAAACATAAACTACGAATCGCTTAGAACGTAAATCACACTTTAGATTAAATGCATTAGATTAAATATCAAAGCAAGTGGCATTTATTGTTATCCACTAAAAATCATGAAAACACAAACTTCTTGGTATTTTTGTCTTGTTTTCCAGTACAAATATCTAAACATTCTTAAACAGGACTTAGTTTTTTAGAAAATGTGTCTTGATTTAAGAATGTTTGGATATTGTATTGCAAAACAAAACCAAAATGGCAAGTAAAAAGTCCAAGTAAAAAAAGTGTTCTGCAGTGAAATCAGCTGGTGTTTAGGTGGTGACAATAAATGACACTTGCTTTCATTTTTTAATCCAATGCATTGACCTTTAGGCATTTTAAGCATTTCTTAATGATTAGTCATTTATATCCAATACTGATAAAAATACTAAAACAAAATCAGTGATTTTTTGCAGTAATTTTAGTGCAAAGAAAAGATCCTGCAGCATTTGAGAAACACAGACCCTTGTTCTGATGAATCACGTTCACACATTTGTTGGTCCACTTTGTGGATGTGAATGCAAGAGGTACATTTATAGTGTTTATGGTCTAATGTAAAACACTGTTAACGCATGCTGTGGCCGGCCGACCATCTGACTCTCACTCATTTAGCTGGGTTTCTCTGCCATAAAGTTCTTACGAGGCCTAGCTGGTGTTTATCAGACCTGCTGCATTATAACAGCGAGTGTGTCACTGAAACGGAGGGTCAGTGCTAATACTGCAGAGTTTGTTTAATCAGATCATGCTGTGCATCGAGGTTTTACTGCTTCACGTTCACGCAGTCAGAACCAGCTGTGACTGTGCAACAAGTCCGTCTTGTTTTTCAAAAGACTTAATTACATGTTTACTTATTTCAGACAGTCTACTTTATTCTCCATAAATGCTGGAACTCATGCCAGAGTACACCGAGCGTGCACTAAACACGCTTTTAACTCGGAACTGTGGTCGCGTTGCATTGCACTTCATGACGTAGTCTTGGTTAGTTCACATTTGTGAGGGTGACCGTCAAACACTCAATGAGGTGATACTTAGCGTGCACAGAGCCAATGCCTTAAAGACACATATCCCTGATACACACGTTGGGAGATTATATTAATCACTGCACGGTAATTATGCTACTGTTATTTGGCGTTATTTAATTAATTAATGTCAATCAGAAAGAACATGTATCTCATTCTTCTTCATAGCAGTACTGTTATTAAACCAAAATTGTTAAAAATCATTTTTGTTAACTGAAATAAAACAAAATATAAATATGCTATGAAAATTTTGAGTTAAATGAAAATTAGAAATGCTACTTTGGCAATGCTACTTCCTTAAAAATACAAAAAAACCTAACAAAAAAGGCGAAATCACAAAAATTTGCACTTAAAATAAAATTAAAAGTGAAAATATAAACATAAAAGTTACTTTCAAAATATTATTAGATGCTATAACATTAATACTACAAAACAGCATGGTCAATGACCAGAAAATGTGGCATTACCATGACACTATGTACAAAATAAAGAGGTAAGTGTCAAAAACATGGCATTACAATGGTATAATGTGCAAAATACCATGGTAAATATGGTATTACCATAGGACCATGTACAAAATACAATGGTAAATGTGCAAAAAACATGGTATTACAATGGAACCATGTACAAAATACCATAGTATATTATACAAAAAGTATTTTACCAGGGTACCATATAGAAAAAAAACATGATAAATGTCCAAAAACAGCATTCCCATGGAACCATGTGCATCAGTGCAGCCACCCTAATATGATGAATAAAAAAACAGCTGATTTTGTGTAGAGTCACACATTCATTAGTCCTGCACAAGGGACGGTGCTCAGCACCTCAGGACAATCTGGGATGATCAAGGAAACTGTTAAGGATTCATAATTAAACATGGGATATCCACCATCCATCAGATCACAGATTAAGTGCTGATTCACCTCAGAATGCACCCAAAACACACACATTCACGTGCCGGCGCTCTGGACACACACACACACGCACATATGAGTCACTTTAAAACTGTGCAATTAAACTCAATTATATTAATAATGATAATCTGCTAATGGGATTTAGATATATATCTTGCTTCTAAGCTTATAATACTATCAAATAAATCTATGCAAATACGTACCATAGTATATACATAAAATAAAATAAATTTAAGTATTAAAATGACTAAAACAGACATATAAATAATGAGTTTATTATGAGTTAATTATGAGTAACAGTTTTTTTTTCAATTTTCAAAAATCAAAATCATGTGTTTTATTATGTTATGTTTTTATTGTGTTTTATTGTGTTAGTTAGCTGTATTTTAGTTATTTTTACTTTATATCAAAATAAGACTGCAGTTTGATTAATTGGAATGCACAATTAAAAACATGATTTTTGAAAATTGTTAAAAACAGAGTTATCTGTTTTTTGCAAATAAATATATAAAATGTAAAAAAAACTAATAAAAATGACAAAAAGCACAGAAATTAAAATGTAAATACATTTAAAATGAAAACAAACTATAAAAACTAAAAGTTAATTCAACTTATTAATAAATAATATATTAATGCTAAAATAACACTACAAATTATCAAGTCCAAAATACCATGGTACATCAAAAAAAATGTACAAAATCCCATGGTAAATGAAAAAAATCATGCCATGGTACCAAATATAAAATGGTATGATACAAAACACATGATATTACCATGGCACTACGTCCAAAATACCAAATGTCTAAAAATACTGTATGACATTGTGGTACTGTGCATAAAATACCATGATAAATGTCCAAAACACAGTATTACTGTGGTATCATGTATAAAATAACATGGTTATACCAGGGTAAAGGACTAAAACACCAGGGTATTAGTATGATACAATGTCCAAAATACCATGGTGAATGTCTGAAGACACTATATTGTGATACTATGTACAAAACAACATGGTAAATGTCTAAAATATAGTATTACTATGGTATCATGTACAAAATACCATGGTAAACGATAAACACACCAAGGTATTGGTATAATACAATGTTCAAAATACCATGGTAAATGTCTAAAACATAATATTACTATGGTATCATGTACAAAATACCATGGTAAACGACAAAAACACCCAAGTATTGGTATGATACAATGTTCAAAATACCACGGTGAATGTCTGAAGACATGATATTGTGGTACTGTGTATAAAATACCATGTTAAATGTCCAAAACAGTATTACTACAGTATCATGTACAAAACACCATGGTGATACCATGGTAAAGGAATAAAACACCAGGGTATTAGTATGATACAATGTTCAGAATACCATATTGAGTGTCTGAAGACATGATATTGCGGTACTGTGAATAAAATACCATGGTAAAAGTCATCAAAAAAATCATGGTGATACCACGGTAAATGACAAAAACACCAGGGTATTAGTATGATATAATGTTCAAAATACCATGGTGAATATCTGAAGACATGATATTGTGGTGCTGTGTATAAAATACCATGGTCAATGTCCAAAACATGGTATTACTGTGATATCTTGTACAAAATACCATGGTGATACCATGGTAAAGGACTAAAACACCAAGGTATTAGTATAATACAATGTTCAGAATACCATGGTGAATGTCGGAAGACTTGATATTGTGGTACTATGTACAAAATAACATGGTAAATGTCTAAAACATAGTATTACTATGGTATCATGTACAAAATACCATGGTGATACCATGGTAAATTACCAGAAAATGTTACAAAATAACAAGGTAAGTGTCCAAAACATAGTATTACCATGTTATTATGTATAAACTAACATGGTGATACCATGGTAAATTACCAGACAATTTGGAATTACCATGGTACCATGTACAAAACACCATGGTGCTGTCCAAAACACCATGGTAAATTATTTTAAAGAATATATTTTATCATGGCACTGTTCAAAATATCATGGTAAACATACAAAACAACATTCCAACTGCAAAAAGCATGGTAGTACTTTGGAATGTATATTTCATGAGTCATTAGCATGCATTTGTCTCAAACAATGTCATTTTATGTTTTCAGCGGAAACAAATGTGTTTTGTTTGCAATGCAAATGATGGAATGAAGGAACTTTTATCCACCTCGGTTGACTTAAGATGGCATGCAGGAACAGAACAGACGTGTGTATGTGTGTGTGTAGGTCACCTGTCTACCTGTCGTTCTGGCTCACGTGAACTGTGCCGTGCGGCCATGTGCTAATTGCTTTATTGTGCCTTCGGTAAACACGACACATTCACATATCTGAAACAATGGCTCCGTACTGCAGCGCTGTGTGTCTGCAGGCCCTCGACACACGTGAGTATCTGAGTGAGTAAGAGACGAGCTGCAAGTCGCAGCAGGATCTACATGCCGGCCGCGGTGCCCTGCGTCTCGCCAGTGTTAAGCTTCTGTTACCAGCAACCGATCTGTTTCATCAAAACAGAAACCGGTGTGTGTGAGAAATAGATTAGTTTCTGCGCATTTATCCCGGTTGCGTGCGCTCACACACGCTCGTGTTTGCATTCGTAGCGATGACGGATCGCTGTCTCGATGTTGATAGATCATTTATTTAACTTTCTCAAACACGTCGGCCGTGTCAGACATATTTCTCAGGTGAAACTGTGTAGATGATGAGGCCTGTCTCTTCACTGAAAAGGAAGAGGAATTTCGCTCTTATTTTTTGCGAAGCGTCTTTTACAATGCACACTGTCATGTCTGTAAATGTATAGCACAAGACTATGATCTCTATAAACACATGCAAACAGATGGATGTCGCTCAAAGCTGAAGCTGGATTAGCTCATCCTGTTCACCGACAGCAAATATATCCATCAAATATGTAAACACAGAGGTGAACACTTGGCCAATGCATTGCATTTAAAGGAATAGTTAATCCAAAAATGAAATCTGCTATAAATGTACTCACCCTCAGGCCATCCAAGGCGTATACGAGTTTGTTTTTTCATGCAAACATATTTGGAGAAATGTAGCATTGCGTAACCTGCTCACCAATGTATCCTCCGCAGTGAATGGGTGCCGTCAGAATGAGAGTCCAAACAGCTGGTAAAAACATCACAGTAATTCACACCACTCCAGTCCATCAAGACTTTTTCAGCTTCAAACCTCTGCTTCCAGTCACAACATCAGTCCATAATCTTGTAAACAGTGCTTGATCTGTGCAGATTTCTCTCCTTATTCAGACCAGACCACTTTTTCACTGAAAGTTTATGGATAGAGGACTCTTACGTAAATTATGTTTCTTACAAACATGCAGCTTTTGGCTTCAAAAGATGTCAATTGATAGTCTGGAGTGGTGTGGATTAGTTGTGGATTATTGTGATGTTTTTATTGGACTCTCATTCTGACGGCACCCATTCACTCCTGAGGATCCACTGGTGAACAAAAGACGCAATGCTGCATTTCTCCAAATCTGATGAAGAAACAAACACATCTACATCTTGGATGGCAAATTTTCTTTTCTGACTTAACTATGCAATGAACTGGTCAAGCATTCGTATTTGCATTTGCATGCATGTATGCATAAAATACATGCATCTATCTTAAAGTCTGTTATAGTGCCACACTGCGTTATGCATTAAAATTTTTAAAATAAAATAGCATGCCAAACTGAGCTTTAGTCTGCTTTCATTTGCTCCGAGTGTGTTTCGGGCCTGATTCTCCCAAGGCCACTTACTCAAATATCTAAAAATACATGTTTTCTGCGTAATTATACAGTGTGTGATGAGATGAAATGAGCATGGCTTTTGTGATGCGTGTGAGTGTGTGTTTGTGTTTTGAGGGGAGGAAAGTGATCAAATTTGTGGTATCATATGATTAAAACATGATGGTTCGCCGGGCTGCACTTGTTATTGTACGTGGAGGCCTAAAAATAAAGAGCTAAAATAGAAGAGGGCTTTAAGGCTTTTAGAAAACAATAAGAAGAATTGCTCAGATCTTTTTTCTTTCTGCATGCACATATTCGTGCATTTGACAACAGATCTCTAAAGAGACACAACATCAGCTGTTTTAAAGCCGTAGACTCTTTCAGATCTCAGAAGATTTAATGTTCTCAGAAGTTTCTTTTTAAATTCATCAGACTTTTGATTGCAATAATATGAGTACAGTTCATATGTGGCTTTTTCTTAAAAGAAACATCTGAGAAGTAGAAAACTTCAACAAAAATCTCCATGAGAAACAAGTAAGGTGTTAAACAAATCTTACTTCCAATTCTTCTTTACGATCTGATGTTTTTGGTCAAAATGATCAGCATCCCTGTTAAAAGAAAAAAAAAGAGTAAACTAATGCGATTTACTAATTAAACTCGCAAGATACCCCTATATATTATACATTAAACACACTGTAATTAGTTACAAACATGCCTTAAATAGTTAAAACACTTTGAGAGCACTGAAATTATCTGAGGCTTTTCGACTATTTAAGAGCTTAAACTAGAACAATATTTATAGTAGTTCAATGGCTTCTCAAAAATGTCAAAAATGTAACATTCAATATGTTAAAAACACATCAGCTGTGTGTGTGCGAGCAGGGGTCTTGAATTTTGCGATGCCATTAACAGAGTTATTTTCTTGAAGTGGCGTGTGTGCTGTGTAAATGGGAAATGGGGGGGTCTGCCGTGTGTTATGAACAGAATGAGCTCATTCAGAGCCCGCCATGCGCTCAATAGTGCCGTTTGTCCCCTGTAGAGTAAACACCAGCACTGGAATCCCTCTCATGTGGTATTTCAGTAGTAGAGCGCAATAGTTCATCACCATGTCCTGCTCTGAAAAGCCAAACAGCCCTAAAGGTCTAAAACAGAACTAAACTGTTGTGGGCTCATGTGTGAGAGTGGGTGAAAAAGAGACTGAAAAGGCTTTTGTAGCTGTCAAAGATCGCAAGGAAATGGTTAGGCAGGGGAAAAACTATGCGGGAAATGACAACAGGGCAACTGAAAAACAAACACTGAATGCAAACATAACTGTACACAACTTATACAGCAAAAAAAATCGTCTTTTTATATTTACGTAACATTGGCTTATGTATAGTTTTATAGATTTCTGGTATTTGTATGTATGCATTTATTTATTTTATTTTTTTTATGGTTTCAAAATTTGCAAAAAAGACTTTTCCAGAAATGTAAACAAAACATAAAAATAAAATACAGTGTTGTTAAATTTCTTATGCTGAAGAAGTTTTGTTTGCAAATTGAAGCACCAATAAATAAATAAATAAACAGTTTTTAATTATAAAAACTTTTTAAATTGTGGATTTAAAAAAAATAAAGTAAAAAGCAACGAGACCTTAAAAAATTAAAAAAAAAAAAAAAAAGAGAGAACTAAATATAAAAAAATTTTAAAAAAGTTATAAAAAAAGGTAAAGTTATAAAAAATGTAAAGAACATTATTGGGGGTACATTTTACAAGAAAATACTATTTCATTCTTTCTACTTAAGAATTTAATGTTAATTCAATACGTTACATGTTCTTTCTTTGTAATTATTTGTAAAATATACTAGCAATTTCTGGGTGAAAATTGTTTCTACCGCCCTTTTTTCAAACTGGGGACAAATTTGTAATAAAATTAAATGTTTTGTTATTTGTTTTCTGTTTGTTTTTTTTTTTTTTACTAATTCTAATTATGTTTTAATTTATTATTTTTAATTCTGTTTTGATTTTTAAGTACAAAGTGACTTGTGCATAAAAAACTTCAATCATACAGCAGCCAAAATATACCACAATACCCAATTTTAACACTAAACACTTTTTCTTAAAAAAAATCAGAATTAACAATAAAATCAATAAATAGCTGAGAATAAACAGTAGGTTCTCTAAATACTAAAAATCTGCAAATAAATAAATACATACATAAATAAATAGTTATTTTGAATACAAGTGTCTGATAAATAAATGACTAAACCAATCATTCAATTAAACAAATACATAAAAGTTAATTTGAATGAATGAATGAATGCATAAGTAAATAAGTAAGTAAGTAAATAAATAAATAGCTTTTTGGACGTCTGGATAAAAGTGCTATTTTAGAAAACACTATTTTAGTCTTTTTACTTAAAAATTTCATGTTAATTCAATGTGTTACATGTTCTTGTTTGTAATTGTTTGTAAAATATACTAGCAATTTCTGGGTGAAAAAAGTTTCTACAGGCCTTTTTCAGAGTACTTCACTATAGAAGGTAGGACAAATTTGTAATAAAATTAAATATATTTTGAATTATTTTCAAATTTATTTTTATTAATTCTAATTACGTTCTGATTTATTATTTTTAATTCTGTTTTGATTTTTAAATATGCATAAAGGTTTTCTCTTAGATTACCCTTTAGTCATTATAATCAGCTTCACAAAAAGCAGAAGACGTCTATGATATTCTCCTCGTTTAGCGTTGTGTGTGTGTGAAGAGGGCACTGAGGTTAGATGTTATCTAGTCTCTCTTCAGCTACTGTGTTTAAGTATAATTATAGAGCTGAATTGCACTCACACACTTTTCACAACTTTGAAGTGGATCACAGATCAAGAGACGTCCCTTAATGGCCCTTAATGGAGCGCGAATCTGCATCACACACGAGCTACAGCGGGGTGAGAATGAGCCGCTCACTTCTGAAAGACACACACTCCATTTACTTATGCAAATGACTGAGATTTACAGCAGACAATGGACATCATCACACCACCATCACACGTGGTGTTAAAATTCACACGTCAATAATACACAAACACAGTAGTCACATGTAGGACAAAAAAAAACAACCTTCATTCACTCGCTTATTTACTAAAGACAGAAATGAGGTTAAATAAGTAGTCTTTAGTCAGTCTCCTAATGCTTCTCTTGAGAAAAACACCTCAGTAATTTCATGTGTCTCCTCTAAAGCTTCAGAAGAGATATATCAACTCTAAGCTGCTATTCACATTAATTTCACAGATCTACTGTCTTACAGTATGACAACTGTTGACTCGTTTGAATCTGTTCAATTCAAACTGTTTAAGGAAAGATACCTGAGAAATCCCAAGAGCTACAAAAGAGCAACCTCCGAGCAATAAAATGCTCCTCTGGGCACAAACGTTCATCCTTGACAAAACAATGACAATCGTTTTAGTTATCCAGCTGGTTATGCAACACAGTGGTAATTAGTAGAAGTGTTTTGTCTCAACATGCATGGGCAGATGAAACCAAACGCTCTTATAGTAATTATGTGAATCTTCAGTGATTGCTCAGGGATCTTCTGTCACGCAGTTCCTAAATCACATCCTCTGAAACATCTCCAGGGCTTCAAACACGCCATTATAATCTGCTGACAGGGCTTATAGAAAGGGCTTCATTTACACGCTATTTCTGTCTTTTAAGTCAGTTCGGGACAAGTCAGTTGGCTTTCAAAGAGTCTTTTTCAAATTGCATTTATTCATTTAGCAGACACTTTTATGACTCATGCATAAAAACTTTTATCATAAAGTAGCCAAAATATACCACAATGCACAATTTTAACACTTTTTAGTTTTTCTAAAAAAAAATCATAATGAACAATAGAAACAATAAACAGTCGAGAATAAACAGTAGGTTCTCTAAATAGTACAAATATGCAAATAAATAAATAAATAAATAGTTATTATGTAAATAAATAACTAAACAACCAACCATCCAATCAAACAAATACATAAAAATTATTTTGCATGAATGAACAAATAAATGAATGAATAAAAATTAATAAAGTAAAAAATAAACAAATAAATAAATAAAAGTGCCTGCTAAATAAATAAATGTAAATAAATAATTACAACCAACCATCCAAACAAATAAATAAAAAAAGTTATTTTGTATGGATAGATAGATAGATAGATAGATAGATAGATAGATAGATAGATAGATAGATAGATATGTAAATAATAATTAATTCATGAATACATTGTAAATAAACATTATACTGTAAATAAGAAAAAGTTCTTTTGTATGAAAGTGTCTGATAAATAAATAAATGTAAATAAACAACTAACCAATTGTCCAATTAAACAAATACATAAAAGTTATTTTGAATGAATGAATAAATGAATGAATAGGTAAGTAAGTGAGTAAGCAAGCAAGCAAATAAATAAATAAATAAATAGTCTTTTGGACTTAAAAAATAAAAAATTTGGACTTAAATAACAACACTCCAATCAAACAAACGAATAAAGATTATTTTAATAAAATTATAGTAAGTAAATAATAAATATATACTATTTAGTTATTCTGGGCAAAATTGCCTGCTAAATAAGGTAAACAAACAACTAAAAGGAATGAATGAATAGTTATTTTGGATAAAAGTGTCTGCTAAACAAATAAATGTAAATAACTCAACAAACAAACAAAGATGTTTTGGATAAAAGTGTCTACTAAACAAACAAATGTAATTAAATAACAAAACCTACCAATAAATGTATTGAAATAACAATGCGTTATTCATGCAATTGTGGACAGAAGTCTTTTGTATTCATATGTGTGTTTGTGTGTGTGTGTTTTGTGTAAATCGGCCATCCTGACATTTGGTTTATATAGCTCATCCTATCTAGTTCACGCTCGTGTTGAGTGTCATAAAGAGAAGCTATATCACACTATATGCTGGTGAAGAGGTCAGTGTCCTGAGCTTTAGAAGCGTTTGTGTGGGGAAATCGAACACCTGGAGGAAGCCCTCGTACTGACGTCACATGTGCGAGTCTTTTGTAAGCGATTAGATATGATTACCGCAGCTAAATAAAGGAGACACACGGACGGCCATTTCAACAACTAACTGATCTCCTATGCGTCCCTTGAGTCTGGTGTAAAAACTCTTTCTCTGTCTCTGGAGACACGACGTTCTGTACAGGATAATTTTCCCTCTGTCCTCATTCCCATGCAATATAATGCACAGCATCAAATGTTTCTCTTTTGCTTTGTTTCTTGCTATTCTGTTTTCATAATCCCATGTTACATGAGCAGACAGACGCGCACTCACCTGATGCAGTTAGATCATTATTTACTGCATTAATAAGTACATCAGCTAACGTCATCTCGCTACGCGTGGAATAAACTTTCTTTTATTCTTTGCCCTTTTAAAACTGTTACAAATGACATACTGTATGTTGGTGATTTATAGCGTTCAGGGTTATTATAGATACCAAATTAAACTAAATTAATTAAAAATGCTTTTTATTACTTGAGATAAAATAATCACAGGAATAAAAATACCTAAAATACTCTCAAATTTATATATAAAATAAGGCATTTTATTTCAGCTAATTTTCATTAGTTTAAATATATAAAATAGTTAAAAATATTAAAGAAAGCAAAACAAAATCACAACAAAATTAGTAAAATTTTATCTA
This sequence comes from Labeo calbasu, assembly GCA_019740295.1. Classification (NCBI taxonomy): domain Eukaryota; kingdom Metazoa; phylum Chordata; class Actinopteri; order Cypriniformes; family Cyprinidae; genus Labeo; species Labeo calbasu. The sequence continues at coordinate 30,167 of JAHKKF010518288.1, forward strand.
AATTTAAAATTAAAAGTGCAAATACAAAAATAAAACCTAATTCAAAATGTTAATAAAAACTATATTATCTCAGTTATACTAACAACATCACTTGTGATTGCTTGTAACTGATTATGATTTGATGACTGTTACATTTGGTAAGCATAAAATAAACCTCAACTTACACTTGAAAAACATTTTCCAGTTTAATATTTGCATATCTTATTTGAATTACACTGAATCAGTGGTTTAATGAAGAGAAAGAGTTCCACTTAAGCTGTTAAATTAATCTTATCTTCTCTCCTTTATTCCTAAGAAAATTAACTCCAAGCGTCATAACTCCACGCCAATAAGATTTTAACTGCAGAAGGAAATAGAGTGTAATCAGTGAACATGCATTCGGTTACAAACATGTTTACTACAGTATATGAGGACATAATTTAGACTTCTATTGATTTTATAAAAAGATCATTTTAATGAATACAACCTTATTGAAAAACCTAATCCTAAAGAAAACATTTTCCATATTTTTAAATTAAAAATTACTTTATTTTTGTATCATTTTAACCTTTAAAGATGCCCCTCAAGGTCAACCTTGGAAACAAATCTGCCAAAACTAGACAAATTTAGTTTGTGATGGAAAAATGTAGGAAAGAAACTAAAAACAAGCAGTGCCTTGCCAGTTATTCCAGCTGTAAAGAGTTTTCTTGTTATGACAATCTTATTTCACTTGTCGTCTCGTATTACTTATTCTCTCTATTGTCAGCTCTAAACAGATGCAGAACAGGTCAAAGACTGTAATCCTGAAGGACGCAGTAGGTCGAGTCTGAATAGATGGGTTTTAACCTGCTTCTAAATCCACAACAGCTCAACCCTTCCAAAACAAAACCAATTTTCAATGCCAAAACACTCTGACACACAACTGTGATCCACCAAACATTAACCAATGGCCAGAGAAACATGCCAATATCAGCAGGACTATCAGGTTTATCTTGTTATTATGTCCTAAATACTCATCCTATCTCTCTCGTTCATTAATGTATAATTAACCACTGTAGTCAGTCCTCCATTAGCCTGATAACCAGTTCTGTCAAATGTGCAACAATGCAGCAAAGGCGGAACTTGATGACTATGAAAGAATCTCATTTATAAAATTAAAATAATAACAATAATAAAATTACCTTAATAAAATAGCTTACATAATTAACATATAAGATGATTTCGTTTTTTAGTATTTGTGTTGTTGTTGTTTATTTTTACTTGATCAAAATAACCAAACTGCAGTTTGACTGAGATCAACTGGAATACACAATGAAAAAACGTGATTTTTGAAAATTATCTGTTTTTGCAAATGAACTCTTCATATATAAAGTGGCATTGGTGCATCTCAAATAAATAAATAAATAAATCTACATAATATTTAGATATACAACTGTTAATATTAAATGAGTTATTAACTTTTACATTATTAATAGCAAATTATTGAACTATTTATATAATTTACGTAATAACTGAGACAATTCACAAGATATTTAATTTAGGTAAGAACTATTGTAAGTACTAAATAAATAAAAAATGAAATTAAAATTCTATAATTATATAATACATAATTGAACGATAAATTAAAAATAATATATCAAATGATTTAAAGATAAAATAGACAGTAAGGGAGAGAATTAAAAGACAAATACCTACAGAAAAATTCATACAGAAACAAGAGGTATAGAAAGAGGAGAAAGAGAAAGGGTGAGAGACAGAGAAATGAGAAGGTAAGAGTAAGAAAGAGAGAGCCCATTGTGTTGTGATGTTGTTGTTGGACACAAAGCCTCTGTAGGGAATATTCATTGTGTGTGTGTGTAAAGTCTGACCTCATTCAGGTCCACTGGCCATTGTCCCGAGCGAAGAGCCCAGCAGGAGAGACCTGTGACGGGCTCCGAGGGGCCCACAGCGGCCCGGGACAGACGTCTGAGCCTGGGGGTCGTCACCTGGGGCGGCGCGTTACCTGGTGAGAGGTGCAGCGAGAGAATTACTGCCTCAATGCATTCAGGAGTACAATTAACTGTGAATGTTAAATGCTTCAGCTCTTTACACAGTGTTATTTTAGTACCAATGATAACATTTTGAATTATCTTTAATATTTTGAATATACTTTCATTGTCATTTTATATATTTTGCTTAAAGTGTTCATGCATAAATCACAATTAAATACATTTGTACTACCTTTTGGACAAAACCAATTGAAATCATGTACACAAGTTTATTCGTTAAGGTAAATGTGTGCAAAAACAGCGTTCTGGCCTTTTAATTGTAATATGTGTTCTAATTCAGACTGATCGGGGATTGGTCTTGTATAAAAATGTATCTGGTCACATGCAATCTAGGAATATATAACTGTTTTGTTGTGTTTCGAGGACAGTACGAAAGTCCATTTATGGAGACATGTAAATCTAATTATGATAATTACTAACTGCATGCAGACACTCTTTAGAAAATAAAACAGATTAATCAAAATTAAAACAAACCTGTGTGCTGAGTCTGACGGATTGAAATAAGTGCTTTAACAAAAATAAAGATGGCTTCCATACATATTAAGTTGGAAATAATTCAAAATTCTCCTTTAAAATAAAGCTACGCGTGAAAGGCCAATTTGAAGTGTCATCCTCAGATCTTAATCGCAGGACTGGCGCCTCTGTTTCCGGCAGCTTGGACATTGACCGGCTGCACTACGTGAGTGGTGTCACCTACACGTCGTGACTAAGACCGAACCATTTCTACTATCAGACTGTCACGGCAGAACACTTTGTCCCGTGTGACAAATCGACGGCCACGAGAACTCACCGATTCACACCTGAAATGAGAGTAAAGGACCTACTGACCAAACACACGTGTTTAATCATGCATATAATCATGTGTGAGTGTCTGAACATGTACAGAGGAATGCATCAGCTTTATCTTAGTTAAACAAACTGACCTTTGACCCAAGGAAACCTCCAGTTAAATAACAGGTGCTTGTTATGTTTAACAGACACATGCACAAAACGCACCTTTTCCCATTACAAAAATATACTATGGTAACTATTGTTTATGAGTAGGGCTGGGTAATAACATATTTCATCAATCAATCTGATATTTATTCATTTATATATATATATTAGGTACAGTATGTCAATAATCAACTAATGTTGTTATCTATACAAGGAACCCTATCAGTTGGTACATTACTATAATACGATTAAGTTAAAGATTACAAACATTTATACTGCACATGAGGTGGTTTTTATAATAAGAACTTCATAATAATAGCTTTAATGATATAACTGTAATTCGCTATTTGAAATATAAACATCACCAGTGGTTGTAATAAAAACTTGTGTCATTAAATACCGAACAACAGGTTCATAAAAAATATAATGAACACGTTTTACAGTGTATAATTAACGTTCAGTTCATCTCATCAGTTCATTTTTTAGCTAACCGTCAGGCAAAGGACAATGAATGACTTTTCTGAGGTAAATATGAGGTAAAGTGACGAGCTGTTTTATTAACCTCTTCCCCCGCGGTTAAATAACTGATTTAGCGACCGCATAAGACAAGATATATTTCGGTAAGCTGTAATGTTTCTCTCACCATACCTTTTGAAGTTCATTCATGTTGTTTTAATAAGATAGTTGCAAAGAGGAAGCGATGATCGCTTGACGTGCGCTCCGCGCTTCCGCTTCATTTGAACTGAGGCGGCAATAACGGCCAAGTCACATTAAGGAGCGCCAAAACGGTATTTATTATTTGAATTTCGTACTAAATGCAGATGAGACTTTCTTTCATATTAAAAGCAGTTAGAAATGATCTCGTTTCGATTTATTGTAAGAAAGGCATACTAAAAATAATGTTTAATGACGTTTCACTCATCAGCTGCAAACAGCCTAGACTAAAAGATCAGTTTTTGGGATTTAAGAATCGATATGCGTTCATCATTGTTAACCTAGCCCCACAAATTACCAAAGTCTAGCATTACTAATACTATTGCTCATAGGGTTAGTACTGTAATCAAACCTCTAACACCCTAGCAACCACCTATAAACACCCTAGCAACCACTCAGAATGCTACAAATTTAACATGCTACAAACATATCGCAAGGTTCTGTCAACTTGCTATGGGCAAATATGATCATCAGGCTTATGAGGGACCTTTATTTGTTCCTAATCATCATTGTATTGCTTTGCATTATATGTTTTAATCATAAAACTAAGCATGTATCATCTTAAGATACATTATTGGAAAATATAGAGTTATGAGGACTGACATTTATATCATTTTATGTAAGCAGTCTGTCATACTGTTATAAAGATTTCATTGGCTTTCTTTTTTGTGGCTTTATAAATATCAGCAACTGTACCAAATTGCATATTTCTAAATAAAACTCGAGGTGTTTTACCTTGAGTATGCAATGCATGCAAACTTTACAGTCATTTACGTCTTTATTTTGGTGTTCAGTGCACGTCAGAAAAGGCCTCAATGACCTTCCAAAAATCTTTTTAAAAAAACGCATTGCTTTGGTGACTTCTAAATGCGTCAATCTTGACGAGTTTTTCGCTCTCATGTTAAAAACAGCTGAAAATAACAGCCGTACATTTTACCGTACACTAAACTAAACCCGCCTGTCCTTCAAATCTCACCATTCCTGTCTAAATTTAACAAGGTAAACAATATAGGAATGCTTCTAAACAAAAACTGACATTTTAAAATGCATGTCATACAACTCTAATCTTTCAGCGGTCCAATCCTCACCGCTCATGTAAGCAGCAACAGAAGAGGCTTATTTTGATCAAATTTTCATCATTTACATTTCATCATTTACATTTAATGCTTCTGTGTTACAAGAAAAATAATTTAATAATATTTTCTTATGTAAATGCATGGCTCAGCACTGGATGCCCTATGACTAGCCCAATCTGAAACTGACTTGTGATTAATACGTTCAGCACAAAAACGTTAGTTGCGCCAGAGACCAAAAAAAAAATAGGCAGGTTATCAAATCGTAGTGGATCTGATTACGAAAACGCATCAGAAAACCATTTACGCATTTGTGCACAAAGGCTTCTCCTGAAATTTCCTCTCAAGCGTGTGAAAACCAAGTAAGCAGGTTTGACAGGTGCGATGTGTGGAATGTAAAAGTTTTGCAATGCTATTCAGTTCTGCAAAGACAGCACACCCATATTGCAGTGTATGTGCGCGTGACTGAATGCAAAAAGCTCGGGAATCTCTTTAACAAACAATAGATTATTACGGGCAACCTTTGCAACCAAAGCGCATATAAACGATACAACCCTACCTGCATGAATAGCACTTACATGAATATCAATTTCGTCTCAGATATTACTTAAATTTCCTGAGGAGAAATAAAACAGACACAAATAAGGCAATAGCTGTCATACAGTAACAATAAAGTTATAAAAATGAATGTGAGAAATAACTTTAATTGCAGCGTGATATTACTGAAGTCTGAAATTCTACAGTGCAACAAAAAAAGATTTTCTTACTTAATTTCTCTTGTTTTCCAGTACAAATAGTTAAATATAAATAAATCAAGATACATTTACTTGAGAAGCAAACTATTAAGTATTTATTTTCTAAAAAATTAAAATACATTCTGTAATTTGCGTAATAAAAATAAACATACTTGCTTTTTAATAAAGTAAAAACAAGTTTAATTTTCTACCGGATAAAAAAAAAAAGGTAATTGCAACTTTTTAAATCACACAATTTTTTCTCTTTTTTTCTTACAATTCTGAGAATTGCAAGATGTAAACTCACAAGTCAGAACTGTTAGATAAAAAGTCATTTTCTTCTAAATTAAATGTATTTGTTTAGATTTATTTAGATACTTACCTGAAAAATAAGAAAATCATTTTTTGCAGTGACACGTGATATGTCACTTCTGAATTTGCCGTTCTTTAACTTTAATTGCTTATAGCAGACACAATAGAGATTAATCTTGCAAACCAAAACGTGCACGTCTTTATCAGATTACCGATTAAGTACCTTTTAAAATGATTTTCTGTCTAGAAGTAAAGCTGCTGCATCTGACTCAGAACGTCTGTCATCTCGTCACTCATTTTATTGGCCGTCACTTTTAGGATAATGTGTGCGAGTATTCCAGCTGTCAGATATAGTAATCTTTAAAGCCTTTAATTTTATATCTAATTTTCGTAGGGCAATCGGGTGCATGTTATCCGAGCACCGCTAGACTGAGCAGAATCGAGCCGTGTAATTGTTTGTAAGTGTTTGAAATTGGTTTCCACTCTAGATAGCGAGCAGCTGTATCTTATCAAACTGTGTTTAACGGCACATGAATCACTGCAGCGTTCGGCTGGTGCTGGAAAACATTCTTGCAAGAGACTTTAGAGAGAAACGAGTGATGTAGAGATGGGTTGGTTGTACTGAACCTCACCCTGCGCCGTGACTCACCTGTGCAGGTTCCGTGGGTGGATCGAGACGGAGACACTCTGTCTACCGACTTCTGGACCTTGTTATTGATTTTTTTTTCCTTGTAATGCATTTGAAATGCAAAATCAATCTTACAGCTGAAGTCAAAACTTTACATACACCTCGCAGAATCTGCAAAATGCTAATTACTTTACCAAAATAAGAGGGAACATACAAAATGTATGTTATTTTTTATTTAGTACTGACCTGAATAAGACATTTCACATCAGAGATATTTACATATAGTTGAATTGATAAAAATGACCCCGTTCAAAAGTATAGTGATGGTTGTTCATGAGTCCCTTGTCTGTCCTGAACAGTTAAACTGCCTGCTGTGGCACAGAAAAATCCTTCAGGTCTCACAAATTCTTTGGTTTTTCAGCAATGACTGTATGATTTTGAGATCCATCTTTTCACACTCTGGACAACTGAGCGACTCATTCGCAACTATTACAGAAAGTTAAAAGACTCACTGATGCTTCAGAAGAAAAAACAATGAATTAAGAGTCGGGGGTGAAAACTTTTGAACAGAATGAAGATGTGTGCATTTTTCTAAGTTTGCCTAAATATCTTTTTTTTTTTCATTTAGTACTGCCCTTCAGAAGCTACAAAAGACACATGTTTCCCAGAAGACAAAATAAGTTAAATTTACCCTGATCATCAAATTCAAAAAGTTTTCACTCCCCGGCTCTTAACGCATCGTGTTTCCTTCTGAAGCATCAGTGAGCGTTTGAACCTTCTGTAATAGTTGCATATGAGTCCCTCAGTTGTCCTCAGTGTTAAAGGATGGATTATTTTCTCTTGTGGACTATATGTAAATGTCTTTTATGTGAAATATCCTATTCAGGTCAGTACTAAATAAAAAATAACATGCATTTTGTATGACTCCTCTTACTTTGGCAAAACAATTAGCAGTTTGCAGATTCTGCGAGGTGTATGTAAACTTTTGACTTCAACTGTAAAACAAAAAAAAGAACCACCATGCACTTGAAAAGGATGCGCAAGTGATCGTATCCCATAAGAAAGAAACAAAAAAGTTCTCAAATGTGCAAATTAAAGAAGTGCACATTACTTTTGCTTAAAGAATTCACTTAAATGGAATCTGTCATCATTTAGTCATCCTCAAGTTGTTACAAACTTGTAAGAGTTTCTTTCATCTGCTGAACACAAAAGAAGTTATTTTAAACAATGTTGAGAACAAAAAAGTTGACGGTACCCATTGACTTCCATAGTCACATTTTTCCATGCATGGAAGTCGACGGCTACCAGCCACGTTTTGACTACTAACATTCGTTGAAAGGTCTTTTTTTATTTTAACAGAGAAAAAAAAACTTATAGAAGTTTGTAACAACTTGAGAATGAGTAAATGATGACTGAATTTTCATTATTGGATGAAATAAAGTCTTTAAGACTTCTGCTTCTCAGTAGTTTCTCCTGCAAAACACTCACTCTCTTCTGACATATCAGAAGTCAAAAATGTCTCAAACTATGCTCAGATTTTAGAAGATAAACTTTTAACATTGATTTTTCGAAGATTATTAGAGAATGTTATAGAAGACTAAAATTTAAATCTTAAATTTAAAATTTAAACTTTAATTTAATGTAATGTCATTTCTTTGTAATTGTTGAGACATTTGTGACCCTGGACCACAAAACCAGTCACAAAGGTAATTTTTTTTAAATAAGGGTCAATTTCTGAATAAATATGCTTTCCATTGATGTAATGGTTTGTTAGGATAAGACAATATTTGGCCGAGATACAACTATTTGAAAATCTGGGATCTGAGAGTGTAAAAAAATCTAAATATTGAGAAAATCTTCATTGAAGTTGTCCAAATGAAGTTCTTAGCAATGCATATTACTAATCAAAAATTAAGTTTTAATATATTTACGGTAGGAAA
>JAHKKF010518291.1:0-25730 GCA_019740295.1 Labeo calbasu
AAAATTTTCTATTATGATCTTAAGTGCAATGTCATTCTTACAGAACCATAAGGAGATGATTTAATAGTTTATTGGATTTCCACAGATGTTTTTTGGTGCTGTTGTTGGAGGCATCATTACAGTGGTAGGACCCACCACTCAGTTTAACGGCAAGGTTCTTCAGCAGTTAATTTGAGCCTTTGAAATGCGATTGTTATAAATCTGCTCTGTTCAGTGGTATGATTCAATTCATAATGAATGTTTTAAAGCTGAATTATTAAGATATTTGCAGGGTAGAAATCAAAGATTAAATGCTGAGAAATTAATAACAGATGTTAAATGTTCTGTGTACTGTTTCACGACACTTTTATATCGCCAGATCCAAATAGCTGGCATTACATCAGACATATGCCACAAAGCAATGTTTTTAGACCTTACAAGGAGAATTCCTTGCTTCTTTGAACTGCCTTCAAAATATTGATTCGAACATACAATTATATACTGCAGAAGCATTTCCGTGCTATATTTGGAAGTGAAAAAACATCAGAACTACTGTCTGACCAAAAGTAACTACAGACTCAGAATGAAGAGTACAGCCTTTAATCAGAACAAAATCCTGTACCACAGTTAAAACGTATTGCACGTTACAGAATATTTCATCATGTACTTATGTGCATCTGCCCACCAGACGTGTCTAATCAGCATGGGAGCTGCTTCTTGTTTACAGTTTAAATAAAAGTAAGAGCTACATGCACTTAATGTGCTACGGCACTGTGTAATGTCCGTTAATTGAATTTCAATTTTACACAGAAAAATGAAGGAGGTGTGTGGGCTTTGCTGGAGGAAGCTGATAAAACAGCAGCTCAGAAGGAAGGAGAAGAGCTGGTTTATGAGGCAATGGCTGTCTCTCTCAGTGAGGCTTGGAAAACACTGGTGGCCCACCTGGAGAAGAGGAGATCGCTACTGGTCTTGGCTTGCCATTTCTTTGAGTGTGCTTTGGAGGTAAGGTAGTTTCCTGTAGGACCTGCTGAAGCAACTGAAGTTTAATGCCTTATAGTGTGGAAACTAATTTATCTTTTGGTGTGAAAACACATTGAATTCAAAATGTCCTCCCCAGGCTAAAAAGTCATTTATAGAAGCTTTACTACCAAAACATAGCAAGGTCAAATGCTGTGTATGTAGTTTGTCACATTAACCATAAAGTGTTACAATACTTTGTTTTAATTTTGAATAGTAACGGGCAAAACAAAGTCAGCACACTGTTCCCACAAAAAGCAAGTAGCTTCCTTTTGGTCAACACAGAAAATCCATGAAAAACTAATTTTTATCAAGTGGAATGGATCGTTATTGAAATGACTGGATTCTCTCATGAAAGTTTTACATTTGTTTTTTTATTTATGTTTGTTTGTTTGTGATATATTTATTTAAAATGAATTATACCATTATTTTTTTATTACCCTGTTAAAAAAAAAAGAAAAAATAAATAAATAAATAACAGACCCATCTAAAACTTGACAAGATCAGCTAAATCCAGAAATTTATTTTATTTTATTTTATTTTATTTTATTTTTAAGCAAAACATGTAAAGGAAAGATAACAATGTGAATAACAGCAGTGAAATTTTGCCATTTTAAAAAGCCATTATTGTGCTATATTTCTTTAAAATAAATTGTACTTTGATTTGTTGTTTATTTATTTATTTATTTATGTTTTTTGTATTAAATAATAATCTAGGCAAAGCTGGTTTTAGGTGGTTTAAATTGGGGGGACCAGCTGCAAGTTTAACAATTGTTTTTTTTTTATTTATGTTTCTTTGTCTGTGCTATATTTATTTAAAATAAATTATAACATTTTATTTTTTATTACCCTGTTGTAAATAAAAAAAAAATGAATGAATGAATGAATAAATAAATAAATAAATAAATAAAAAACAGACCCATCTAAAACTTGCCAAGATTAGCTAAATCCAGCAAAGCAGCTTTATTTTATTTTATTATATTATTAAATAATAATCTAGGCAAAGCTGGGTTTAGGTGGTTTAAATTGGGTTGACCAGCTGCATAAAACCCATCTAAAACCAGCCAAATGCAGTACTTTTAAAGGCCTCTGAACAGCAATGCATTTTTCTAACATTAAAGGCCCATTGTTATAATTTACAACAATTTCCAAACATTAACATAATTATTTTCATAACCAGTGGCTTTTAAAAACTATTTAAAGGGGGAAAAAAGTTCTGTCCCTGATGGTTAGATGTGCCACTGTGTACTGTACAAAACACTGTTTTTGTTTAGAAACACAATGGATGGTTTTTGTTTTTACAGCTTCAAAGTTGGGAAACATGGTGCTATTTGATACTGACTGAACTTGTTGTGCAATGTTGTGTATTTGTTCTGTTTTTTACGGCGAACAGCTGTTTCCGTTTATCTTCATCAATCTAAAGCAAGTCAGTCACTTTGATATCTGCTTCAGTTAGATTCTCTAGATTAAGGAAGATGACTCATCAAGGTTACGTGCTGCTGTTTTGACAGCAGCAGAAAATGGTGGCTGTGCAAATAAACTCGAGCATGAGCATGTTTCAGAACAATATTTGTTTTGCTGATAACATTTCAACGGACATGCTTCCTGCTAAATTATTGCTATGATGATGTACGTAGAGCCGACTGCATTCATCAGCTGAAGGTTGCTGCTATCATTTATGTAACATGATGGAGCTGTCATTCACCAGAAGCTGGTTATGTAGAGTATAAACACAGTGTTTCCGAGCAGATGTTGAAAGAAATGTGACATACCAGATCTTAGATATCATTTTTTTCTCAGAGAATCAAAAGGAATTTTAACAATTAACAATGACTCAAGTCTTTTAGACAGATAAAAAATGGCTCCTAAGAGTCATTTGTTCACAAATCGGCCTACATTGTTCCCTTGTTTGTTGTTGCATACAATTTCTGTGACATACAATACACACATACTTTTCACTTTGACTTTGTTCTTATTTTGAAACTATTTCCACTACCATTGAAAAGTTTGGTGTCAGTAACTTTTTTGAATTTTTTTTTTTATACTTTTGTTCAGAAGTGATGGTTTAAAGGATTAACTTGCTTCCAGAATTAAAATTTAGAAAAAAGAAAAGAAATTAAGGTTTTTGAGGAAAACATTTTAGAATTTTTCTCCATATAGTAAACTTCAATGGGATACAATGGGTTGAAGGTCCAAATTGCACTTTCAGAATTTATTAAAATTGAATATTATAAAAATTGTATATTTATTAACCACAGATGCTTGTCTTGCACTAGCTTGACTTCACGCATTGCGTAGTCACATTGGAAAGGTCACGCGTGACGTAGGTGGAAGTACCGAATCAGTGTTTGCAAAGCAAATAGGCAAAGAAATTCAAATGCCTTTTACAAAAAAAGGTAAAACAACGATGTTGGACGATTTTGAAGTTGGAGGAGAAAATGAGATGGAGTTTTTTGCCCGTTACTGTGTGTAACCTTTCCAACGTGATTACGTAATGTGCGAAATTGCGGACGTGCATTGCAAAGCTAGTGCAAGATGAGCATTTGTGGTTAAAAAGTGTTTTTAAACTTTTTCAATCACAGTTTGCCATCAGGATAGATGAAGCTGAAGACTTTCAGAGTGTTGGCCAGAAATCGACTACTGCAGACAACATGAATGAACTGCTTCAGAGACATAGCACTATTAGAAGAGGTAAGAGCTTTGTTCTCTAGTTCTGTCTGTCATTCCATAGCATCCATTCTGAACACCCATGCAACAAAATCACCAATGGCTTATGATGCCTTGGAACTCCTTAGAAGCACCCTAGCACCTGTCAAAAGCAAAATCTCTACTGGGGGCTTTGTTATATTGACAGAGTAGTAGTAATGACTTAATGAGACTGTGTGACTGCATAGGAGCCATGCATATATAAACCAAATGAATAAAGAGGAACATTCTTAGATTTGCCTTTGAGAACTTCTAAAAGGAATGTTTGGAATTCTCATCACAAAATATCTTTCAGATATGTGTGAATAGAGTTTTTGTTTTCTGTCATAAACACTGTTGAATAAAACACACCAATATATTACAAAGCTTGTGCTCTATCTTTAGGGATGTTGGAGAAGTCAATGCTGGTGTTGAATAAGAGTCGTGAATTGCTGGAATTTTTGAAGGACTTCCAGTCCCAGCAGGCCTTGCAGTATGGCAGAGCTTCTCACGGGGCCTGGAGCAGCTTTGGAAAGGTGGAAGGTTTAATGGAGATTCTGCAGGACAGACGCCGGCAAGTGGACATTTGCATGAGACAACAACAGCATGAGCTGGAAATGATCCACCGCATTCGACAATGGGAGAGACAGGAACAGGAGGTAAGTCACGCTAGCAAAGAAAAAAGTCATTTATTATAGAAACTACATATACAGTAAAATCCCCTATTAAGTAAATAGTTAGGGTCTGTAACCTTTTCTTTTTTGTTTTGAAAAAATAGTACTTTATTCAGTAAGGATGCATTAAATGGAATTGTAATGACATTTATAGACGTTTTCTAATTAAATGCTGTTTTTTTTTTTATTTTATAATAATCAAAGAAGTCAAGGTTTTCACAAAAATATTAAGCATAAATGTTTTCAACATTGATAGTAATAAAAAAAGTTTCTTAAACACCAAATTAGTGTATTAGACTGATTTCTGAAGGATCATGTGACACTGAAGACTGGATTGATGGCTGCTGAAAATTCAGCATTGCCATTACAGGAAAAATAACATTTTGATATATATTAAAATAAAAAATTGTTATTTTAAATGTTAATAATATTTCACAATATTACTGTTTTTACTGTATTTTTGATCAAACAATGCATCCTTGGTGAGCATATGAGACTTTCTTTTAAAAAGGCAGTAGTGTGTGTTTGAAATCAAGCTTAAAAATAATTTTATTTTACATTATGTTTTACAACATGGGTTGGCATCTTAAGATACAGTTGTGCTCATAAGTTTACATACCCCTTGCATAATATGCAAAATGTTAATAATTGTAACAAAATAAGAGGGATCATGAAAATTGCATGTTTTTTTTGTTTTTGTTTTTTTGTTTTAATACTGACCTGAATAAGCTATTTCGCTTAGCAGATGTTTTTATGTACCCCACATGACAAAATAATAACTAAATTTATAAAAAAAAAGTTCAAATGTTCACATACCCTTAAATCTTAATAATGTGTGTCGTTTCCTGGATGATCCATGAATGTTTTTATGTTTTGTGGCAGTTGTTCTTGAGTCCCTTGTTGGTCCTGAGCGGTTTAACTGGCTGCTGTTCTTCAGAAAAATCCTCCAGCTCCTGCACACTCTTTGGTTTTCCAGCTTCTTCTGAATTTTTGACCCCTTTCCAGCCGTAACTGTATGATTTTGAGATCCATCTTTTCACACTGAGGACAGATGAGGAAATCATACACATCTATTACGAAAGGTGAAAACATTACTGATGCTCAAGAAGGCAACATGATGCATTAAAAGCCAGAGGTTGTAAACTTTTGAACAGGATGATGTGTAAATCTTCCCAAAATACAAAATATAATTACAATTTATCCTGATCATCCAATTCAAAAAGTTTACCCCCATCCGACTCTTAATGCATTGTGTTGTCTTCTTGAGCATCAGTAAATGTATTTATCTCATTTGTCCTCAATCATACAGTAACTGTTGGAAAAAGGTTGCTGCTGATGGAAAATAGCTCCTTTCCTCAAAGCCAGTAGTTACTGAAAAATATTGCTTTTCCATGATATTACATATATGCCACGACATCCAAGACAACTGTTAAATTGGCTCATGCAACTGATTACTCCTTTAAGATATCTAATACATGACAACAGGATCACAATCCTGAAAGAAAATCCTCTCTCAAGACATTATAAGTTCCACTTCGAGTATTTCATTGTGCAATGAATAGCTTGGTAATGAAATACAATATGATGAATATAACCATCATTTTTTTGTGTGTGTTCATGTTAGATTGTCACTCTCACATGGTAAAAGTTATTTAAGCATGCTCAAAGGCTCTCAGCATGAAAACATCCTGATGACCAGCTGCCTTTTTAAAAATGTTGAACTAAAATAACTGGCCAGCATACTTAACATGCTGAGAGGGGACAGAGCACATGCTTGTGTTTGATATGATCCCTGTGGAAAACCCACTTTGCTTTCATTAAAGGGCACTAATGCTTTGAATAACAATCTTAAATTTTAAATATTATTAAATGTTAAACTGCTAATATACGTTTTAAAATCAAATCTGTAAATTACTACTTTTTATTATTCAGCTACATAGAGATATTTTAATTGAGTCATTGTCTTTTTTAACTTCATTAAACCTCGGAATAAATATATAATGTTAAATGAAGAAAATATATAAATATATGTAAGATAAACTATTCCTAGATATAAGAAAAAAAATCAAAGAAAAAAAGCCTGACAGTCAGATGATTTTGCTTCCAATGGAGTTTTTCAGAGCATGATCATCAGATTTTATGCATGTCAGATCCAGTGTTTCTCTCATTAAGGACATATGAAATATATATATATATAATATAATATATAATTTTTTTTTTATTATTATTATTTTTTTATAGTACTTCTGTCTTATATTGTTATGCTGATCAGTTGAAGAATTTTCACCTCAGGTCCCACAATTTTAGACACTAATGCATCTTAAAACTGTGTAATGTGCTTTTAAACAGGTGACACAATGGTTTAAGGAAAAGGCTATTTTGTTTTTGGAAAACAGTCAGCTGGGGGCATCTCTGTCAGAAAATGAGGACTTACTACATGAATACAAAGAGTTTGAACAGAAAGCCAAGGTAAGAAATCGCTAAATCATTTTCAATGAACAGATAAAGTATACCTTAATATATTGTACAAAATATTAAACACGTGTTTTTCAAGATGAAAATTAGTTTTAATATCTAATATTATAATTAAATTTACAGTAATTTCAGTTCTTTGGTTTGAGTGAATATTTCCATTTTGCTCAAGTATTATGAACTAACTGCTACTGTAAAACCCATTTTCCTTTTCTTTTCTTTTCTTTTCTTTTCTTTTCTTTTCTTTTCTTTTCTTTTCTTTTCTTTCCATCCTGTTGAAGTTTTTGCAAAATCACTTTCGATCAGGACATCATTTGTGACTTAATGTTGGTGGGAAGCAACATCACATACATCCGTAAATAACAGCAATGGAATCATTTCATAAATATAACTACAGAAATGTGTATAGTATTATATGGCTTTTAAAATTAACTTTAAGTTGGAACCATTATGTAAGCTAATTCTCACTCTCTCACTGAGCAACAGTGACAGTAACATTAGATCTCTATTTCAGTCTTGTTAATCTTTGTGCCATTGTGTACATAATCAAGTTGTAAAGTGTAAGTGCTTGAGTTTGAATATAGCACATTACTGAAAGTCTGATACCCTTATAGAAATACTTTCTAATATTACAA
The DNA here is from genome assembly GCA_019740295.1 of Labeo calbasu. NCBI lineage: Eukaryota > Metazoa > Chordata > Actinopteri > Cypriniformes > Cyprinidae > Labeo > Labeo calbasu. The sequence goes on from JAHKKF010518291.1 coordinate 7,463, forward strand.
CAAAAAAAAAGTTTAAAAGATTAACTTTAACGGGCATCTTTTTTTTTGTTCATGTATCTTCCTTTAGGACTGGAGTGTGCAGGTCGAGAGTTTGCTAGAGCAGTCATCAGATCTGCTTTCCTCGAATGAGTCCACACAACTTCAGCGCTTGTCAGAGAAGAGTGAAAAACTCAAAGCTACACACGAGCAGTTCTGGAGCCTGATGATGAATCGTCTGGCTCATCTGCAGGAGAGCAATGCCTTTTACAGCAGTGCTAATAAAGTATGTAATGTAGTAGCACTTCACATGCTTTGACTAAGTTGAGGTTTGGATAACTGAGCTGATAGAGCCCTAACGCTTGGTAAACACTTCAGCAGCTATATTTCTTCTGACCGCATTCTAGTGACTTGAGTGTCATTTGATTTCGTGGTTGAAGGTAGTACCCCCTAGTGGAGTGTCAATATATGCATTAAAAACAAAGGGAAAAATGAATTAATTTTTATGTTGGTTTTTTTTGGGTCTCCAGGCATTTGAGGTGCTGGGCACCATAGAGATTGCTATAAAGGAGCTTAAGAATCAACCTCTGTCCTTACCTGAACTGGCTAGGAAACATGAAGAGTTTTCACGGAGTGTAAAAGACGCATCTGCCGAGCCTCTTCAGAGAGGTCAGCTGTTACTTCAGAAGCTTGGCCCACAAAGGTGAGAAGACAAAGAGCAGATGCTGCAGTGTGTTAAAAAATAGAGCCTATATCACAGCAGATATCCAGACTCTGGGTTTTTTAATGGAGTGATAAAAGGATTGTGATGTTCTGTGTAGTGTTAGGCATCCACAAAGTGTGTGTGTCTGTTTGTTAGTGCCCAAGTTGGAGGGCTGCAAAGGATGCTGGGATACATCAAAGAGAGAATGGAGGTTCTGAGCCATGAGTGTCATGCCCACAGAGAGCTAACAGGCAAAAAGCAGCAGCTGGTGTCTTCATTTGAAGAACTAGTGGATAAGGTAAAAATTGTGGTAATCTCCATGTAGTAGTATGTAGTTGACATCTAATAAGGTCATAATAATAATTTTAATAATTAATAATAATTCAGGGTGAATGTCATGAAATGTCATTTTTTTGGTACATAAATAATAATAAAATAATAATAATAATAATAATAATAATTATTATTATTATAATTATTATAATTCAAAACATAAATTATACAAAGTATTTACTTCATTTTTGTATTTGCTATTGCCTTTCTTATCCTGATTAAAAACAAATGTACCCAAATGTAAATGCAAAAATGTATTATTATTATTATTGTTATTATTATTATTATGTTTTGCTGTTGTCCTTTAATCATGCTGATTAAATAACACATCAAATGTAGATATTTATTGGTTTATTTATTGTCATAATGTCAATTTCATATCACATTTCACCACCTAACAATATTAATAATAATATTAATAATAATAATATTTAAAAAGATAAATTATAAAAAGTATTTACTTCATGTTTGTATTTGCTGTTACCTTTCTTATCCTGATTAAAAACTAATTAAATGCATGTATTTAATGCTGATTAAATAATGCATCAAATTTGATTTTTTTTATTTATTTATTGTCATAATGTCAATTTCATATTTAATTTCTACCCCCAATAATAATAATAATAATAATAATAATAATTCAAAAACATGAATTATGTAAAGCATTTATTTCATTTTTGTGTTTGCTATTGCCTTTCTTATAATGATTAAAACAAATTAAATTAAAAATATTAACAAAACAAAAAAACAAAAATATCATGATGATGATGAACACATCAAATGTAAATATTTATATAAGTTTCATAACTAATGATAATAATAATAATAATGCCAATTTCATATCACATTTCTCCACATCATAATAATAATAATAATAATAATAATAATTTGTGCAAAGTATTCAAACATCATGGCTGTATTTGCTCTTGCCTTTATGTTTGATTAAAAAAGAAAAACACACAAAAATATACTAAAGTTAAATAAATGCATTTATTTATGCTGTTAAAAAAATCTAATACAAAATTTACAGTGTACATGTTTTCCTGAAATTAACCTAAAATTTTAACTCTTTAGATTATTTCTTATATGTTGATAAATATGTGCCATAATGCTGTAGCTTGTTGAAAAGTGCATATATTTCCTCAATGATTTGTCTCAAACTCCTGATTCTCCACAGGTCTCTGCTTGGATTAAGAGCAGCAACAGTGTCCTCTCTTCCAGCACAGAGCCTGGTTCAACTTTAACTGAGGCTGAGGACACCCTTAACAAGCATGTTGAGCTGCTCTCACAGTCTCAGGTGACTTTATACTTACATAGACCAAAAATACAACATGTTCAAAGAAAAGTTCAAAGCGAGTTGTTATTTTGCCATTTTATGCAACTCCTAAAAAGTAAAAGTACTATGAAGATCTTCTCGTAGTAATCGGGTCTCTCTTTGAATGGTGTTATTTTTGCAGGATGCTATGAGAGAATCAGAGGCTATAGCTGGTTTTATAAAGGAACTGAAAGGACTGGAATCCTCAGATACAGTCGAGTTGTCTAACAAAGCTTCACTTCTGACAGAGGAGATGAAAACATTGGTCAGAAACATTTCATCACACGTGGAAAGCCTGAGACCCTATGTGGACTTTCTGCGCTGTGCAGATGAGGTGTGGTTATACATTCATAACATATATTTATAGTATTGAGGCATCCAGACTAAAACCAACGTTCCAATGATGATATTTTGTGTGGTGGCACAGGTTGAGGAGCAGATAAGGACATTTCAGGAATGCTACAAAAATAGGCCAGAGGAAGAAGAGGAAAATGAAGAAGCAGGAGCATCTATGAAGGACATGTTGGATGCTAAATGGCAGTCATTGCTGCAGAAATTTTTCACCATGCAGGACCTAGGCAACAATTTTATAAACTCCTCTAACATGGTAAGAAACTGTGTAGAGCATTTTAAAGCAAACTTAACAACCAAAGCTCTTTGCAAATCTGTGCCAGTGTCTTGGGGTTTAAAACCTAATATAATTTTAATTGCAGATCAGTGGAAACCTGAATCTAAACATTAAAGCAGCAGGGAATGTTGTAGAAAAATATATTGAGACACTGACTAAGAAGAAGTCTGAACTAACAGACTTGTGGACATCCTGGCAGCTGCATTATAGTCAAATAAAATCTGTAAAGAAGCAGTGGAAAAAATTTAAGGATCAACTTAAAAAGGTAACTTTTGAATTTGCTCATAAATGCACTACCAGTCAAAAGTTTTTGAACAGTAGGAGTTTTAATGTTTTTTTTTTTTTTTTTTAATAAGTCTCTTCTGCTTATCAAGCCTGCATTTGTTTAATCCAAAGTACAGCATGAACAGCAAAGATGCTTTTAAATTGATCAAAAGTGATGATAAATACTACAGAAGATTTCTATTTTCGATAAATGCTGTTCTTATGAACTATGTATTTGTCAAAGAAACCTGAAAAAATTCTACTCAACTGTTTTCAACATAATAATAATAATAATAATAATAATGTGTTTGAGTGGCAAATCTGAATATTAGAAAGATTTCTGAAGGATCGTGTGACTGAAGTAATGATGCTAAAAATTCAGCTTTGAAATCCCAGGAATAAATTGCATTTTAAAATATATTCAAATAGGAAACAGTTATTTTAAATAGTCAAAATATTTCAAAATTGTACTGTTTATGCTATAGTTTGGATCAAATAAATTCAGGCTTGGTGAGCAGAAGAGACTTTTTTTTTTTTTAAAAAAAAGAAAATTAAAAACTTTTTACTGGTAGTGTACATCAAGTTATGGAAGTAAAAATTAACATCCATATCATTTTTAAAAAAAAAAAACTGTTAAAGCATTTAAAAGAACTGCAGTTTTATTTCTTCTAGCAAAACATTATTATTAAACAATTTTTCGTCCACTGCTTTCATCTTTTTTGATAATTGCCTGCAGGTTCTTCATGATTTAAAGGCAATTGAGGAGATTTTTGCTCCAGCATCAAAGGTTGATTTGGGGGGTGATTCTCAGTCTGTGTCTAAACTACAGGAGAGCTTCAACACTGTAAAGCCAGAATTCCTGGTGGGAAAAAATATTTTGTTCTATTATTGTTTATGATTTGTTTTAGCAACTATACAACTAACCTCAATTTTAAAAACTTCACAGCAACTGAATGCAGAAGTGGAATTTCTGGTGAAGACATCCGAGCTGCTCAGCTTGAAAGGAATACCAGTGAAAGAGAAGAACGAGAAAGTTTCCGAGCTCCTGCAGCTACACCAGCGTGTCAGAGATAAAATCAGAGAGTATGAAACCGTTCTCAGTATGGCTGGTAAATTTCATCAGCTTTATCAAGAGGTAAAGTCTCATTTCTGTCAGAACACTTTAAAGAGTCATTTGAAAAGAGATTGTAACAGATTTCAAAAGCAGAATTAATATGCACTGTTAAAAGTCAGCCACCTACTCATTCTAATGGATTCTGAGAAGTAATAGGATTATGAGAATTAAATAGTGATGGATAAAATTAAAAGCATTTTCAAAGACACTACGCATTCTCTAGATAATAGCTTAGCAGTCTGTGTTCATTCATTTAGCCAACTTCGCAAGTTACAACCTTACAACTATGAATTGTGACTAAATACTAGTATTATTAATTATAATTACAATCATCATCATCATCATCAATGTCATTAATTAATAATTGGATACAACTGTTTTAAACACTACAGAGGGTGGACGGTTTACCTCAACTACCTTGGAGAGCTAAAAAATAATATTTAATTTTTTTTTAATTAATTTAATTTGTTTTTAAACGTACACAAATAGAAATTGTGAATAAATTCTTATGTAATTAATAAATTCTTATATTATTTTACATACTGAAATGTATAGCCTACACTACCAGTCAAAAGTTTTTTGTTTTTTTTTTTACAGCAAAAACTACATTTTTAAAAATATTTTAACAATTTAAAATAACTGTTTGCTATTTGAATATATTTTATTATGTGATTTCAAAGCTTAATTTTTAGCGTCATTACTCCAGTCACATGATCCTTCAGAAATCATTCATTGCTGCTCAAAAACCATTTATTATTATTATGATGTTGAAAACAATTGAGTAAAATTTTTCAGGTTTCTTTGAAGTTTAGAACAGCATGTATCTGAAATAGAAATCTTTTGTAACATTATAAATTACTTTATCATCACTTTTAATCAATTTAAAGCATCCTTGCTAAATAAAAGTATTAAAAAAAAAATAATTACATAAATTATACTACTTCAAGCGTTTGAATTATATAGTGTATAACGTTACAAAAGCTTTTTTTTTTTTTTATGTCAGATAAATGCTGATCTTTGGATCTTTGTATTCATCAAAGAATCCTGAAAAAATCTTTTTAAATATTGATATTATTATTATTATTATTATTATTAATAATAAATGTTTCTTGAACAGCAAATCAGCATGTTGATTTCTGAAAGTGACACTGAAGACTGGAGTAATGATCCTGAAAATTTAGCTTTGATCACAGGAATAAATTATATTTGAAAATATATTAAAATAGAGAACAGTTATTTTAAATAGTTAAAATATTTCAAAATTTTACTGTTTTTCTGTACTTTGGATCAAATAAATGCAGGCTTGGTGAGCAGAAGAGACTTCTTAAAAAAACATTAAAACATTTAAAAGCTGGTAAAGTATGCCTTATAATAATAATAATAATTAATTATTCATTATTCTTTCTATATAGTTATATTATTATATTATATACTGAAATTTATAACCTAAGCATGCATTTTTTTTGGTTTTTGTTTTTTTCTAAAGCTGGACACAGTTTTACATGCAGAACCAGTGACTGTGTTCAGTGACACCAGCCAGGCCAGGACCCAGTTAAATCAGCACCAAGAGAGGCAGAGGCACATCCGCCATCTGTACAAGCTTGCTCTCTCGCTGGGTGCAGATCTCACCAGCACTGTGCAGCAGTCGGTGTGTCAATCACTTAATAATACTGCATGCTCTCATTATTCTCAAAAGAGTTCAAGCATTCTCTGGATTTCCTTACCTGAACCTGACACTTTCTTTATATAACATAAAGTGAACATAACCATCATGTTGATCATGTTTGATTATACTTGTTGCTTTGATAAATGACCATTCTTCTTTATTTATCCCTTTCTTTATGCTCCAAGTGTCTGCTGGTGTTGTCAGTTCAGCAGTTACAGGAGAAACTGAGAAAGTTGGAGAGAGGAAGTGCTGAGTGGATCGCTGAGGCCAACAAGTGTGAGGAGAGTTTGATGAGCAATGTCCATTTCTGCCTTTATAAGGAAGAGATTGGTGAGGTAAGTATTGCAAGAGGTTTGGATCAATCACTAATTTCTTATAATATATACTGATCTCATCTGTAGTGCAATTTAGGAAAACATTGTGTTATGGAAAAACAATGTTGTCGTGTCTCCATTTCTATTACTAGTCTTTTTTTTCCCCTGAGGTTCACTAAAATATTTTTGTGCCCCAAACAATCGTAATTTTCACCATTTTCCACGATCTCTCTGATTGTTAGAACTCAAAGGGCCATTTTGTTGCTGCTGTGCCATTAAGGGTGTAAACGGCCCCTATGTGTCTGAAACGAGACTGCTGGGTCCAATATAGCTTTTAATGTTCACATTCTTCAATAACAGCATGTTTGCAAAACCTTCATTACATTTGCATAAAAGTGATGTGAGTAATTGTGCAAAAATAGTTAGTAATTTTTTCAGATGTATTCTGAATGATGTTGGAAAGTTGCAAGTACAGAACAAGCCATTTGAGCAGTTTAACTTTGTTTTCACTGGGGAATAAATTGAGTTTTGGAAGTTAATATGATTTCATAGTACAGTTAACTTTTTTATTTTAAAAGATCACTGAAGCTTTGATTCCTTATGCCTTTATTGTCTGTAATTTTCCTTAGAGACGTGTTAACTCTTGTTCCCAGCCCACAGATCCAGGGCTCAGAAACACACTTGTGTTGGGCTTTTGTGGCTGACTCCCATTGTCTCTCTCGCTGAATTATTTATAGCTTGTCTGCCCTTGTTAAATTTAGTCTGTGAACTGCAGGGTTTGTCCTCTCCCTGTGTTGACTGAGGGATCCTGCCATTTGTCTCTCATCACTTAAGATAGCAGGAAGGATTCCACCCTTATCACATACATACTGCCCCCAGCCACAAAATACAACAGTCAATCCCCAGGATTACACCGCAATCCTCACAGGGCACAGAACATCAGATTCAGACTTGGTTTCATGATATCCCTTGTGATTTTTCATTACTGCACAAATTGGTTTCTGTGTATGTGGGAAACACAGCCATATTTGTTTATCTTCTTTTTGTTGTTGTTGTTGTTGTTGTTTTTACTGATGCATGGATTGCAAATAATGTTAATAATAGTTGATTTTCATAGTTTGGTAAGAGATACCATAATTCATTACAAATATTTTAGAAAGTCTTCTTAAAAATCTATCTCTATTGTGATAATATTGTAATCTCTGTCTCCCTCTAGAGGACAACAATCCCATTTTTCCCCTCTCTAAATGAAAACAAGCATTAAAATAAGCTAAAATAGCTAAAAATCAATATATTTCTTATTACAGTTGACCCCATCAACAACTGTTTTCTTTTAATAATTATAAAAGTAAGATTTCTAGACTTCCACTAGAATGGCCATTTTTATGTATTTCATTAACATAATTTGTTTTACTTATGGGTCATTCCATGAAATCTGTGCCTTTTCCACTTTTCCAAATAAAATAAGTTTAATCAATATTTTTTAAATATCCATGAAATGAAGACACCTTAAAATGACAAGAAATTGTATTGTGCCATCTCAGGCTATGTAATTTATTTTTTATGACTATTTTTCTACCTCATGTTTTGGTATTTTTGTCAACCCTGTTACCGACACAAGCGTTACTAGATACTATAGTTTAATTAGAACTCGTATGCCACTGAATGATTGAATGATATACCAAAGGTGACCTTTAAAATGTTTACATTTTACACAGACAGTCTTTACAAACAGGGTTAAACCTAATCAATGTCATCCCTGTTATCTACATGTCAAAACCTGTTACTCTAAAAAGATTTCAGACAAATTTGCTAATTGCTAGCGAGTAGTTCGCAAAGTTCAAAAAAGCACATATTGTACACTTTGAAAGGATTTTTACTTGTGGATATTGATTACCTTAAATGTAAGAAATAATTGTTTAAATTTACATTTTAAAAATAGCAACAGGATTGACATTGCATGATGGCCCTCTCTCAGTCAATCCTCATAAATCATCAAAAATAGAACATTATAGAGGAGTGAGAGAAACATGCTTATGTTTTAAATGTTGGAATCCTGGTTGAGAGATGATGTAACTTCCTAGAAGTGATGTCACTTGAATGTACATTATTTTACAGGTGTTTTTAGATGAGGGTAACAGGGCTGACATGAAATCAGGGGACACCAATAAAATTATTTATGTTTTATAGAAAAAATGCATACTTATGTAACAATGAGACTATATTTAGAACAATATGCAAATGTAATTTGTATATCATTTTGCCTTCATTCTGCAAATTAAAAGTCCTGCTGAAAAAGAAAAATCATAGTGAGGGACAGGTCAAAAACCTTACCCTTACCAGCATAAATGCTATTTAAATTATTTAAAATAATATTTAATTGACTTTTTTAATGTAATATTGATGAAAGCATACATAGTATTATGTTTTTAAATTGCACATTTATTTGTTGTTGTATTAAATCTATGTTTGATTATTTCTTAGGGTCACAAAAGCTGGTGATTTTGTGGAATGACCCTTATGCCAAACTCCAAAATATTTTATCAGGTAGAAATTGTAAGTAAAGTCCTTATGCTTAAAGGAGAAGTCCACTTCCAAAACAAAGATTTACATATAGTGTACTCACCCCCTTGTCATCCAAGATGTTCATGTCTTTCTTTCTTCAGTTGTAAAGAAATTGTTTTTTGAGGAAAACATTTCTGCATTTTTTTTTTTTCATATAATGGACTGATATGGTGCCCCCGAGTTTGAACTTCCAAAATGCAGTTTAAATGCATCTTCAAACGATCCCAAATGCGGTTGTAAACGATCCCAGCCAAGGAAGAAGGGTCTTATCTAGTGAAACAATTAGTTTTTTTAATAAAAATAATAAAATTTTAATACTTTTTAATCTCAAATGCTCGTCTTGCCTTTCTCTCTCTGTGTATTCTGACTCAAGACAGTTAGGGTATGTCGAAAAACTCCAATCGTATTTTCTCCCTCAACTTCAAAAATCATTTCAAAATCATCCTACATCGCTGCAGAAGTACCAACCCAGTCTTTGCAAAGTGAACATACAAAGAAGATCAAACACCCTCAACAAAAAAGGTAAAACAGCGATATAGGACGATTGCGAAGTTTAGGGAGAACATGAGATGGGAGGTTTTCGACATACCCTGTCATGGACCAGAACAAAAACAGTCCAGGCAGAGCAAGACAAGACGAGCGTTTTTATGAAAATAACCGATCGTTACGGTAGATAAGACCCTTCTTTCTCGGCTGGGATTGTTTACAGCTGCATTTGGGATCGTTTGAAGCTGCATTTAAACTGCATTTTGGAAGTTCAAACTCGGGGCACCATATCAGTCCATTATATGGAAAAAAATCCTAAAAATGTTTTCCTCAAAAAACATAATTTCTTTACGACTGAAGAAAGAAAGACATGAACATCTTGGATGACAAGGGGGTGAGTATATTATTGTAAATTGTTGTTCTGGAAGTGGAATCATTTTCCTGTAACTCAAAAAACAACTGGCAGTCATGCAGCGTTCAAGTATTGTGTTGTACAGTGGGGGTCATTGGAGTCAAATAGGTTGAAAACCACAGTTTTAGACTTTAATTATCACTTTGAACTATAGCACATTGGAAGGGTTTGTGAATTGTGATGAGTTGTGTCACATTCTGCAGGTTTATGGATAGAGAGCATAATAAAATAACTAAATTAATAAAATGGAGACTCAAATATTCTTTTATTTGAAAGACATGTATTGTATTAAACCCATGCAGCTTGTGGGTCTCTGTATGTAAGTCAGTAATCTACAAGCTCAATGTCTATCTTACTCTTAAAAGTAGAATTCAAAACTTCTTAAAAATATCTGACTTTCCTTTGTCACGTGACGCCATGCTATTTCAGTGTATGACTGCTGCAAGACTTTAAATAGAGCGAGGAAATTTCTAAAAGTAGCTGTACTTACAGTCAGTCTGGCACTACTTTCAAAGCTGTTTTATGAAAATAGGTTGTGCACACTGCTGTTCAAAAGTTTGCGGTTTATAAGACTATGTTTACCAAAACATAAAAATCAACAGTGGAAACTGAAAGAATACTGTATATTTGTGATGTGATATGCATGGTGATTTTACAGTTCATTTAAATGGGGTGTGACTCAACGTAATTTCTAATTCAATGTCAGTGTGAGTCACCATATGTTGTTGGTCATACCATCAAACCACCTCCCAGTCATAAATATGCATGAGTAAACAGGCTGACATTTTAGCTTGGACAGTTGCTGCTGTTCATCTGCAAGGAGAAGTGACTCTTTTTCTCTCTCACAATCCAGCTTTCATAGACTACAAATGGATATTATTTTCATCTTATCGGACTGACCCATTTATACTTTTAGATGAGTTGATTTAGAAGTAAAATTTTAGGGCCGCTGTCTTGTTTAGCAGGAAATTGAAATGCATTCATGACTGCCAGTGATGATTTTGCCAGATTCGCCAGTTTGGTCTGCAGCAACACCTCATTCCTTGTTTTAACAGATCACAAGGCCCTGAGAAACAGCTGCTCCCATAAATGTTAACTGAGCACAATTTGAATAAGTTGTTTAGATGGTCACAGTCATTATTTAGCCACATTAAAATCGTAACGGTATGAATGTATCTGAACTTTTCTCCGCGCACATCCCTCTGTTTGGGCTCCAGCAGAAACTTCCTCTACAGCCCTCTGTTGGAAAAATCCAGTAAGAGAGTTGCGAGGCCTCTTTAACTGGCTCTAGACGATGCTGGGGTGCAGCTGTCTTTGGGCGACACTTGAGCCTGTCATTTGGAGACACGACACCATTGCAAAAGCTCATCAGGCTGGACAGAAATGGATCTGCATAATAAATCATCCACTGGTCTGACAATTAATCCATCTAAAATAATCCCCCTGGACTCAGCCGAACCTCACTCTATCCTCTGCTAGAGACCCTTCCCATCCACTCCTAATCTTATACAGTATTTGATTACATTATTATATTTGGTTACACATTTCCTAATCAGCATATTGAAGAGGCTGACATTGTGTTGTAAGAGTGGTGTTTTAAAGGGATAGTTCACCCTAAAATTAAAATTATTTACTTACTTTCATGTTCTAGTACAGCCGTAAATAAGGTATATTGTGAGATATATTTTGGGCAAAACAACTGTGTACACTACCAGTCAAAAGTTTTTGAACAGTAAGATTTTTAATGTTTTTAAAAGAAGTATCTTCTGCTCATCAAGCCTGCATTTATTTGATCCAAAGTACAACAAAAATTGTACATTTTTGAAATAATTTGAATGTTTTAAAATGTAATTTATTCCTCTGATTTCAAAGCTGAATTTTTAGTCCACTACCCCACGATCCTTCAGAAATCATTCTAATGTTCTGATTTGCTGCTAAAAACATTTATTATTATTGTTATATTGAACACAACAGTTTTTTTCAGGTTTCTTTGAATAGAAAGTTTAGAAGAACAGCATTTATCTGAAATTGAAACTTTTGTAAAATTTAAAAAATAAAATTTTACACTGACTCCAAGCTTTTGAATAATATAGTGTATAATGTTACAAAAGCTTTTTATTTCAGATAAATTCTGATCTTTGGATATTTCTATTCATTAAAAAAATACTGTTAAATGTACTGTAAAATGTTTTAAATATTGATAATAATATTAAATGTTTCTTGGACAGGAAATCTGAAGGATCATGTGACACTGAAGAGTAATGATGCTGAAAATTTTGCTTTGATCACAGGAATAAATAATGTTTTAAAATAAATTCAAATAAAAAGCATTTTTTTTAAATAGTAAAAATATTACACAATATAACTGCTTTTGCTGTATTTTGGACCAAATGCAGGCTTGGTGAGCAGAAGACACTTCTTTAAAAACATTAAAAATCTTCCTGTTAAAAAACTTTTGACTGGTAGTGTTTGAGAGCATAGAATACTGCTTATTTTGTCAAGATTTTGATCAGTCATTTTATTTACTTGGAGTTTTTTTATCATTCATGTCTTTGGCTGAGTGGTTAATAACACATTTTTCTGTGCTGTGACGAACACGTTTTTATTTTTATTTTTTTTTACCATGATTACTTTGAACTGTTTTTGCGTCGAAAAAGATTTTTTCAAATTCCTTTATTTATGGGTGGACTATTTTCTTTAACCATTAGCTGTCTTTCATCTTCTATTGCTATATCAACATGTTTTTCCTGATTTTTTTTTCTTTAGCTGAGAGAGTCCTTCAAAGATCTCAAAAAGAAATTCAACAATTTAAAATTCAACTACATGAAGAAAAACGAGAAGTCGAGAAACTTAAAGGCGGTGAAAAATCAGATCCAGCAAATTGAGATTTACACTGAAAAGCTGCAGGTAAGGAAGCTGTCTTTTAATCTGCTTGCAAGTTCTATATATTTTTTATTCAAGGATCTTCACTCAGCATGTGACAGAATTATACAGACTCGTACCTGCAGGAGATTTCTTCAACTTTTAATGTCTTGACAGTTGTCTATTTATAAAATATAATATCCAAATCCCTAACTGTTGTAGGTTTTGAAGAAGAAGCTACAAGCCTTCACTCTGAAAGTATCCAGCAGCAGTGAGAGGCATTTAATTGGCAACAGCCTCAGAGAGATTGAGGATGCCTTAAATGAGCTGCAGAGACAGGTGGGCGATTTTGACAGGGCAGTGGAGGAGTACAAACAGAACCTGGACATGAATGTCAAGCTCCAGCAAGCCTTAGAGGAGGTGGGGTTCACCAGAAACATATAATGAGCCAAAAGCAGCAATTTTATTTGTTTATTTTATAAGCCTGATGTGGAATTTATTTATTTATTTATTGAAAAGTTTTATATTTATATTTACTTTCATGTCTTTCCATTAATAATGCTACTAAATGAAGTAGAAAACAAATTAAATATGCTTTGCTTTCACTTATATATGACTTTAAAGCAGTATCACAGTAAATGGCTATAAATAGTCTCTGAAAATAGTCTCTCCTCTCACCTTTCATTTTAAACACAGTATCAGTTCTGGTGCGACGAAGCAAGCTCCACAATTGTACGTGTGGGTAAATATTCCTCTCAGTGTAAGACTAAGGAAGCAGTCAGCTCTCTCTACAAACAGTTTGAAAAATTTGTGTGGCCCACAATACCACAGCAAGAGGAGAGAATTAGCCAGATCACAGAGCTGGCAGTGCGGCTACATGGTGAGAAATTAAGAATGCACTCTGAAATATTGCTTTGCAGGAGTTTATTATTTAACCTGGCAATGAATAGAACAAATTACTTCATAGAGACCCCAGTGTATAAAAGTAATAGCAGCAATTTTGGAGTTTATTGTTTTAACCCCTTAAATCCTTTCATATGTTCCATTGACCCATTCAAATAATAATAATAATACTGAGGGAAAATGTTTATTTATTAAATAGCAGTGTTGATGGCCTAAAAGCGTTTCTGCTGTTTTTATAATGTAGGTGCTGAAGAAGGAAAGAAATATATGGAGAAAACAATCAACAAACACCATGAAATTGTTGAATCAATAAAAGAACTGTCAAATGGACTGCTGGACCTTGAAGCCAAACTTCAGGTGATGAAAACATAAAACATAATTATTTTACTTGGTGCTTTAATCTGAGAGTTGTATATAAAATATATTTCTAATTTTTTATATGAATTCTTTATGTAGTTGGAGACCTTGAAACAGCCTCTAACACCTGAAGACAACAACAAACGGGACACCATTGATACAGTAAATACCAATAACGCTTTGATTTGCAATTGAAAAGATGCCAGAAATGCATTGTTTTTCATATTGTATGTTGAAAATTATTAATGCGAGAAATGATAATTAAAGTTCAGTTTTAATCAAATGTAGTAAACATAATCAAGGCAATGTTTTTTCAGCCTGTTTTTCCCTAACTGTAAAGATTATTTAATAAAATCTGTCAACATAACTACGTGAATATTTGAGGTATATGACCTGAAAGAATCATTAAATCAGAGTTTTAAATTGATTCATTAAACATACTCACAGAAATGAATTGCAATACAAACTCTAACACCAGTTTAAATTGGAGACAGATCACAAGACAATTAGCATAAAGTGTATTGACGGTCTTAAGGAAACATAGTGAACAAAAAGGGAGCATTTAAATCATTGCATTATTCAGTGGTGTTTTATTTTATATAATCAACAAAAACACTGCAAATGTATCATGAATATTCAAAACATCACCCAACTGTAAACCATAGTTTTTTCCATTACCATTTCAGCCTGAACCGAAGGAAAGTGGACATACCCCTGAGATGACAGGCCCACACTGTACTAAAGAGATGCCTGTCGGCAAGAATCCGGAGAACAAGAAACCTCAGCTTCGCAAGACACGAAGCCAAGATCTGCCAGACAAACATCATCCAGAGCATCAAAAAGTGTTGTCGGAGACAAGGTTGTACACACAGGAGGCCTATTCCAAGACCAGCAAAGTGGAGACCATCACGAGCAAATCTACTGTAGAGAGGAGAGAAGAGATGCACACCTCTTTCTCTCACTCCCACACCATTAATGTAAGCCATTCCCCTGCAGAGCGGGATAAGAGGAGTCACATTCTGCAGCAAACCAAGAGAGACTCACAAGAAACCCCACCTCCCCCACCTCCTCCACCTCCTCCACGGGATCCAGCCGTATCACGCCCCAGCATCATAGACATCCAAAGGGAGCTACAGTGTGCTGTTCAGAAGACCAGCTCTGAGGACAAGTATCAGGCCTGTAGTAGAAATCATCCTTTGCACTCATATTCCAAGGTGAGTCTTTTCGCCACAGAGTAATTTCCCATTTATTTAATAAGCAAATTTCAAGTAGGTCAGATTTTAATTACTTTATTAGGCAAAGACTTTTTTTTAAGTGCTCTTAAATTACATTACTACAATGGCATTTTAGTGCCAGATTTAAAAAAAAATCTAAAATTAGGAGATTAAAGTCGTAATATTTTGAGAATAAAGTTTAAATATTTTGAGAATAAAGGTCGAAATTATGAGAATAAAGTTGAAAATACGAGAATAAAGTTAAAATATTTAGAGAATACAGTCAAAATATTTTGAGAATAAAGTCGAAATGATTAAAATAATAAAGTCGAAATTTCGAGAATAAAGTCAAAATGTTTTGAGAATAAAGTTGAAATTATGAGAATAAAGTCAAAATGCTTCAAGAGTAAAGTCGAAATTTTGAGAATAAAGTCAACGTTTCGAGAATGAAGTTGAAATTATGAGAATAAAGTCAAAATGCTTCAAGAATGAAGTTGAAATTACAAGAATAAAGTCGAAGTGCTTCAAGAATGAAGTCAAAATGCTTCGAGAATAATGTCGAAATGCTTCGAGAGTAATGTCGAAATGCTTCGAGAATAAAGTCGAAATTGTGAGAATAAAGTCAAAATTACGAGAATATAGTGAAAATGCTTTGAGAATAAAGCCAAGATTTAAAATGACAGTTACAATTTACTGTTTAAAATTTACTGTTATTTTGTGGTAAATAAGTGGTGTGCCTGGAAAACATTTCCAGACACAGATGAGTTTATTGTTTTGTAATATGATAATATTACAAAACAATAAACTATAAACTATTATAAATAAAAAAAATATGTATTTTAATGCATAGTCTAGTTTAAAAGTTCAGAGTCAGTAAGATATTTTAATGTTTTTGAAAGAAGTCTCTTACGCTCAACAAAACTGCATTTATTTGATTGCAAATACAACAAAAATGTAATATTGTGAAATAGTGTTACAATTTAATGTAATGTAATTTTTCCCTGCAATGGAATATGCTTGAAAACAATTGTGTTGCCTACATATTTTGTTCCTTATACATTTTTAAGTTTTTTTTTTTCAAGTTCAAAAGAACAGCATTTATTTATAATAGATATCTAACATTATAAATGTATTTAGTCACTTTTATGATCAATTTAATGCATCCTCACTGAATTAAAAAAATAAATAAAATTAAATCTTACTGACCCCAAAATTTATGAAAAGGTAATGTAAATGATAACTTTTATAGTTTTTTTAAGCAATGTCTTGATGATACAGTCACTTTTGAAGTATTTAAATAAAATAAATATATGTTTTTCAGTGTATGAAATGTTTAATATTTTAAAGCAGATTTTTGTGTTTAGTGCATTTTCCAATGATACTATTAAATGCTAACTAACAAATAATGGCAACACAAAATGATATTACAGGGAGATTTACAGATATTCTTTTCTCTTTATTCATGTCTGTTTTGTTTCTATAGACTTCCACTCATCACTCCTTAGATGAGGAATATTTGCTACATGGGACACCAGAGCCAGCAGCTCCTGCACCTGATGGTGACTTCCAGACGGACCATCTCACTGAGGAATCGCTCTCTAATGATGAATACGAATGTACCTCCCCAGATGACATCTCCCTGCCTCCCTTATCCGAGACTCCAGAATCCAACATTATTCAGTCAGAAAATGACCTTGATGACGGCTATTGTGTGAGCTCTCACAGCCTTCGCATTAACCAGCACAGCCATCAGTCCCACTCCCAGCACGGCGACACACTACACCAGAGGCAGCAGGAGTGGATGTCGAGTCAGGCTGAGAGCTACCCATCTCCAACCACTGGCTTGGGGGCCAAATTCAGAGCAGAGTCATCCTCTTTTGTTCAAAGCCCCCTCACAGTACCTGCTCCTAGCCTTGTGTCAAACACCATATCCAGCATCTTAAAAAGCAAATCTGGCAACCCACCACCAAGCAGCATCACCGAAACGCTTTACTCAGTGCATGAGAGTCGTACCAAGATGCAAAAGTGTGTGCATGATTCTAGTGCAAGTCAGAGCCACAGCGTTCAGCCCAATAACACGCATGCTACCCCTACCCCATTAACCACAGATCAGGACTCGGATCTCTGCAAGCCCACAGCCATCCGAGAGGAGATCAGGCGGGCGTCTTCCAAAAAGGTTATGGGAAAACTGGCAGGTGGCACAGGCCCTAACTTCTCCAAACCCTTGTCTAATGCCACAGTAATGGAGGGCTCTCCGGTGACCCTGGAGGTGGAAGTCACTGGATTCCCTGAGCCGACATTAACCTGGTGGGTAGCTTATAACAAACTTGACCTATAAATTAAAACATTCTTTGCCAATTGGAAGAGAAACTGGCTATTGTTTCTTACTATAATATTCTACATTAATATCTGTTAATAAAAATATATATTATCACATATTTAAATAATGTGTGACCCTGGATCACAAAACCAGTCTTAAGTAGCACAGTTATATTTGTAAAAAAAGCCAAAAATACATTGTATGGGTATTTAGCGATTTTTCTTTTAAGCCAAAAATCATTAGGATGTTAAGCAAAGATCACATTCCATGAAGATATTTTATATATTTACTACCATAAATATATCAAAACTTTAATTTTTGATTAGTAATATGCATTGCTACGAACTTTAAAGGCGATTATTTTGATTTTTTTGCACCTTCTGATTTTCAAATAGTTGTATCTGGGCCAAATATTGTTTTCAGATGTATAAATCTCAATTTTAAAAATGGACCCTTATGACTGGTTTTGTGATCCAGGGTCACATAATCTAATCTAATCTAATCTAATCTAATCTAATCTAATATAATATAATATAATATAATATAATATAATATAATATAATATAATATAATATAATNTAATATAATATAATATAATATAATATAATATAATATAATATAATATAATATAATATAATTACTAAGGATTAAAGGATGATGAAAAAAGTATAATAGGAAATAGGAAAATTTAAACTAGATAATAGGAAAGCATAAATCATACAAAAGGGATGGGATCAAAAAGGGATCATACAAAATGCATGTTATTTTTTATTTAGTATTGTCCTGAATTAGATATTTTACATAAAAGACGTTTACATATAGTCCACAAGACAAAA
>JAHKKF010518293.1:0-11070 GCA_019740295.1 Labeo calbasu
ATTAAAATTGGTTAAAATTAATTGAGAACATCTTGTGTTTTTCAGTGGGTTATTTGACTTACACCTTGGTATTGAATGAGCAAATAAAAATATAAATAAGCAAACTAACAAAGCAATTTAAATAAATCAAATAAAAATTTAAATCACAAATAAGCAAGTAAAAATATATAAACATCAGCAAACAAACAAACAAATAAATATTTTTTTTTTTTTAATTTCCACTAAATGACTGGACAGCATCTTTAGGCCACAGGCTATTTTCCACTTTGGGCCTCTTCCTCTTAGTCCTTTATGATTCAGATCATTATGAGATTTTTGTTTTCTGCTGCCAAAGTTACAGACATGATCACCAAACCTGTGTAATTCTCAACCGCTTTGAAAGAGTGAAGAATAAAAGTCATAACATACTGCAAAATTCAGGCCGGTCTGGTGGCTGCTACAAGCTGCAGCAATCGATGTGCATGCATAATGAAGTCTGTAGCTACAGCTGACCACGTGCCCACTGGTGAACCCTGACAGAGCTCAATATTGAGACATGTTTCATTCAATACTCATAAACAGAAGGTCTGAGCTGGCTCCAGCTGTGGAGAGATCCATCAGGGAAACCTCAAGAAAATCAGCAGCCAAACGAAACATGTGGTGGGTGGAGGGATGGATGGATGGATGGTGAATGAGAGCGATATTTACAGCCATCTCCAGCTGTCCAGTAAAGCCCACGCCACAATTTTCCTCCAACTCATTTTTTGCTCTATGAAGCTGCAATCTCTGCTAAAAATACTAGCATGCTGTTCATGCTGGTTTGATGCTGCTCTAGCTGGTTGTTACACATAGCTTTACTTCCAACCTTATGAGCAAACTGTACTTTTCCCCTTTCTGCTTAAACTTTTTTGGCTTAATTTTGGCTTAAACACTGATTTTAAAAATAAAAAAAATCAAACCACACATATGTACCAAATCTATTACATTTACTGCCTTTCGGAGTCTTGAACGTGTCAGTTGTGTTGCTGTCTATGCAGGGTCAGAAAGCTTTTAGATTTCATCAAAAATGTCTTAATTTGTGTTCCAAAGACGAACAAAGGTCTTACGGGTTTGGAACGACATGAGGGTGAGACAGAATTTTAACTTTTTGGGGAACTATCCCTTGGGACCTAATACTACAAAATATTTTCAAACTTCATGAATTAAAAAAACAACACATTTGGTGACATTCAGTCAGAGCTGCTGTAAATATTTGTATCCCTGTTGAGTAATCTTAACTCCGGTAGAGACATTAGGTGACACTTTGACATGCATCAAATAAAACGCTCCACTCTGCCTTTACTTTAAATCCTGCAGAGAAAGTAATGAACTTGGTTCAAACTTCTGACAGCAGTTACGAACAGCCCAACCGTTCATCTTCAGCGTGCTCGTCACCATAGTGTCCTCTGACACTGACATACTGATTCAGTCTCTCTATCACTCGCCCACTGGAGCAGGGCTGGAAAAACAGGCACCATCTATAACCATGTTCTAAAGTGCCACTTCCTGTTTAGAAGGAGTGACAGGAAGTGGAGCAGAACTTGTAACAGAGAACCCCTAAAATATTATCCATGACATGGTACATTAAAAAACACACCCGTCAAAAGCCTTTCTAAAAATAAAGGATCTGAAGTACAGTATGAAATGCTCACCATATGGTGTGACAAGGGGAAAACTTTTCTAAACATACTTGAAGATTTATACATATGCAAATCCATCTGTCCAGGTCACTGTGAAGTGCGTCTTTGCTTGGGTGAATCATAGGTTGTGAGAGGGAACGGGCTGACACCCCTACGTAACAGGACAAGACTGATATCAGCCAGATGCTACTGTATATTTATGACCACTTTCTCTCAAACTCAGAAGGTTAAACAGAAGCACTGGGAATATGTATCACTTATTTAACTTAGCACACACACACTTTATTTTTTCCATGATGAGGACTTGGCTAATGATATTTTCTATCTATAAAATGGCCCACAAATCCTTTTAGAGTTTCATCAAGACATTACTCTGCATGTTTTGAAGCTGTTTTCCTAATGAGGACCGTAGATGATTCCAGGTGTTACAATCATGACTGCGACAAACTTATTCTGATGTACTGTATACAACATTCTTCAGAAGTTCTTTTAAGGAGAAGTTCACTTTCAAAACAAAAATTTACGATAAGATAATTTACTCACCCCCTTGTTATCCAAGATGTTCATGTCTTTTTTTCATCAGTCGATAAGAAATTATGTATCTTGAGAAAAACATTTCTGGAATTTTCTCTATGTAATGGACTTAAGTGGTGCCGCCAAGTTTGAACTTCCAAGATGCAGTTTAAATGCAGCTTAAAAGGGCTCTTAACAATCCCGGACGAGGAATAAGGGTCCTATCTAGTGAAAAGATCTGTCATTTTCAAAACAAATTGACAATTTATACAGATTTTAAACTCAAATGCTCGTCAAATGCTCGTAGTCTGTGTAATCCAGGTCAATACAGTTAGGGTATGTCTAAAAACTCCTGTCTCGTTTTCTTCTTCATTGTCAAAATCGTCCTACATCGCTGTTTTACCTTTTTTTTTTAACTTCTTTGCATGTTCACTTTGTAAACACTGGGTCAATACTTCTGCAGTGATGTAGGATGATTTTGAAGTTGCGGAAGAAAATGAGATGGGAGTTTTTCCCATCTCTACCCTAACTGCATTGACCGTATTGACGGACAGAGTTTGCGCAGACTTCGAAAAGACGAGCATTTGAGATTAGAAAGTATATAAATTGTCAATTTGTTTCGAAAATGGCCGACCGTTTCACTAGATAAGACTCTTCTTCCTCGGCTGGGATTGTTTAGAGCCATTTGAAGCTGCATTTAAACTGCATTTTGAAAGTTTAAACTTGGGGGCACCATTGAAGCCCACTATATGGAGATAATTCCTGATTTTTTTTCCTCAAGAAACATAATTTTTTATCGACTAAAGAAAGACACAAATATCTTGGATGACAAGGGGGTGCATAAATTATCTGTAAATTTTTGTTCCTTTAATGGCTTTGATAAAGAACCTTTAACGTCTATGGAACCTCTTCTATTCCACAAAAGGTTTTTTTCAGAGAAAAAGGTTTTTAAGATGATAAATAAAAAAAATGGTTCTTTAAAACATCTGTTTGCTGAAAGGTTCTTTTAAGAACTTAAAATGGTTATTTTATGGCATTACTGCGAAAACCCCTTTAGAAATTCAATTTTTTAAAGTAAACAGTAGTGTGTTTACAATAGGGGTGTAACGGTACACAGATGTCATGGTTCGGTATGTACCTCGGTTCGAGGGTCACGGTTCGATACGATTTCGGTACAACAGAGAATCTACTATGCTAGGTTTCTTTTCATTTATTTTAAACAGACAGTAGTACAAATTACAATTTTTTCCACCTACATGTGAAAATACTAAATATTATATCAAATTATAATGTCATATATAAGCTATAAAATCTGCAGTACATATATACATACAAGGAATAAATACTTGACATATATTTCATATAGTTTCAGTTCAGTTTTGTGACAGAAAGGAAACTCAAATGGCAGAAAGCGACAACTTATTTGTTTTTTGTTTGTCTTTTGTTTAAGTTGATTTTGCTGGTATGAGGGAAGTTGAAGTAATCGCGCCGGCGCACACAAACACAAAACATATCGGTTCCAGTAACGTTTATACTCCTTTGTCAGTGAGAGACGCGTTCAGAATCAGCACATGGTCACTGCCTAGTGGTCTAGCTTTGTTTTCAAGTGCGCAACTCCTGGCATTCGCTGTGCTTCTGCCGCCGGTTATCAAACAGAACTGCATTACTGCGGGCGCCCCCTTCTGGATTGAGGGTGAATTGCCTGTATTCGTCATAAGGCCTCATGCACTGAACCGAGATGCCCGTACCGTGACGGTTCGGTGCGAATACATGTATCGTTACACCTCTAGTTTACAGATAGATCCAAACTGATCTCATGACGAAAACGTACCAGTGGGAACTTTTTCGCAAGTCGCAAAATACGTACCACCATGTACGTTTTGTGACATATTCGATGTAAAATGTCCACTGAGTTTTCCTCGGATGAACGTACATATGGTACGTTTTATGTGACGTTGGTTTTGTGTGTGTCACCGCAGTTCTGACTTGAAATGTCTGTTAAGTGGCGAAATAACTCTAATGATCCGTGACGTTTTAAAATAACGAACCATCTGCACTACACCTATTGTAAACCTACTCTATTGAATGAACAAAAGCGAAATGTGACGTAAAAACACAATTGCAAGCATGTTGTTTTAGCTTGTTTTTCAATCTCTTTCAGCTCTTTCATCGCGAGTCATGTTTTTGACAGGATTCGTACCGCATCTTAATTCCAATTCCGTGCCGCTTGAGCTACCGAGCAAGCTTGTTATATCTGGAAAGTGAAACAAATGGAGCTGTAATCATAACTGTGTATGAAAACGATTACAAGTTCTGTTCTGAAATTGCGGTAATACATACTTATTGGTACATATTTCACGTTGAAAAAGTTCCTACGTGTACGTTTACGTCATGAAATCAGGTAGAATAGAGCGCACATGGTTAGTTCCGAATCTGAAAGTTTTACTTAGTGTGATTTTGGTTTGAAAATGTCATATTTCTTCTCTTTTTTTAACTTCTTGAAAAATAACTTGATATTTTGGTGCTTAAACTGGTGTGATGGGAAATTTTTCAAAAACGGTATTCCAAAAAAAAGAGAAAAGTTGTCAAATTATAAAATATTATAAAAAGTTACTAAAAGTTTGCTCAAGCATAATTCATAAACTACTGGGTGTGTGCACATTTTCAATTTATTTTGTGTCACCTTTGATTAATTTCTTCAGTACAAGCTTTTTGATATTTTGGCCTCATGTTTCATTGAACTTAACATTATTTAATATGCAGATTTAAACTTTTTCTTGATTTATATGTAGTGTAATAACTAGGTTGCCTTTTTTCCCCATCAAGAGCATTTGTCACTATTCCTCATTAACAGTTCATTAAATGTGTACAAACACAACTTATATCCAAAACAATTCTGCTCCCATTATGAAAGTTTGTTTGTGAAAGTTTCTCATTAGTAATTATGACATTGTGGAGGTGTTCAACTGCTAATTATCACTCAGACATGTTTTGAAGGCAGGATATTTAAATTAAATGTTTACACATTGCATATACACTACGAGTCAAATGTTTGACGTTTTATAATCTAGCCAAACTGCATCAAAATGATCAAAAGTGATAGTAAAGACATGTATGTTACAAAAATGTTGAAGAGATAGTTGACTCAAAAATGAAAATTCTGTCATTAATTACTTACCTGTATGACCCGTAAGACCCTAGTTCATCTTCAGAACACAAATTAAGATATTTTTGATGAAATCCGAGAGCTTTATGACCCTGCATAGACAGTAACACAACTACCACATTCAAGGTCCAGAAAGGTAGTAAAGAACTTGTTAAAATATTCCATGTGACATCAGTGGCTCAACTCTAATTTTATGAAACTACAAGGATACTTTTTGTGTGCAAAGAAAACAAAAATAACAACTTTATTCAACAATTTCTTCTCTTTCGTGTCAGTCATTCACAAGAGTACTCTGACACGTGTGTGGTGCTGCTGATGCAGGAGCCGGCGTGCTGATGTAGAACCCGGAAGCGCAGCACTTTGTTTACAAGCAGAGGAAGATGCACAGTCTACAAAAAAACTCTTTGTAAACTCTTAGCAAACATGTTTGAAGATTTCGACAGAGAGAATGACTTGCAATTTTTTGCCCAGACTTACTTATTTGAACCAGAATATACAGTCGATGAACTAAGAGAGATGGATGTTCTAAGTCAGAACCACGTCATGAAATTGTTTAATAAAGTCGTTATTTTTGTTTTCTTTGCACACAAAAAGTATTCTCGTAGCTTTATAAAATTACAGCTGAACCACTGATGATACATGGACTGTTTTAATGATGTACATACTACCTTTCCAGGCCTTGAACTTGTCAGTTGTGTTGCTGTCTATGCAGGGTTTGAAAGCTCTCGGATTTCATCAAAAGCATCTTAATTTGTGTTCCGAAAAGATGAATGAAGGTCTTACAGGTTTGGAATGACATGAGGGTGAGTAATTAATGACAGAATTTTTATTTTTGGTTGAACTTTCTTTTGAACTTTCTGTTAATCTACTCCTAAAAATTTTTCCATAAAAATATTTAGCAGCATTATCAATATTGAAAAGAACAAGAAATAAAAAAGCACTCAAATATAGCCACTAAATTTGAAATATAAGCACTGAAATATAGGGTTATATGTTTTTTTTTTCAATAATTTAACACAGCGTCATTACAGTTGGTATTGTGGCTTTATCAGACACTTGCACTTAACATTTTATGAAAATCAAGCTCAAATGGAGTTGGTTTTTGATCAGCAAATGACAGACATCTGTGTTTTATCTGTCATTAGAACTTGCATCGCATTATACGCTTTCATCAATTTTTCTTGTCATTAAATACAAATGGAATACAGTCAAAAGGCTTTTTAATCTACAAATCGCCATCATTTACCATAGATTTACTGTAGTAGCATTAACTACACAGTGGTATTGTGTCAGAAATGTGGGTAATATTATATTATTAATGTAGACATGTATTAAATGTATCGAAGGAGGAGTAATGGAATATAATTACAGTATTTTTTGAGATTAAGTTATAGTGTTTATGCATTTATACTTAATGTACTTAGACTACTGTTTTACATACAAATACCTAGGAACCATATTACATGGTTAATTAAAAAAAAATTCAAACAGTGAGAATAATTCAATTTTACCATATTGTTGCTACAATTTTTTACATATATTACTGATTTTGATAATGAACATAAATCTACATCTGCATCCTAACTCACTACTATCACGCTACTATCAAATGTGTATTTCTAAAAGACAAAATTTTTTTAATAATAATATTATCAGGCAACACCAACCTGTTTCTTGATTTTAAACAACATTACTCATTAAAACTGCAGAATTAAGAAATATATATATATATATATATATATTTTTTTTTTTTTTTTTTTTTCAATTAAGATATTTATTTCGTTTAAGAAAANACCTGTTTCTTGATTTTAAACAACATTACTCATTAAAACTGCAGAATTAAGAAATATATATATATATATATATATATATTTTTTTTTTTTTTTTTTTTTTTTTTTCAATTAAGATATTTATTTCGTTTAAGAAAAATGACTGGAAAAAGTGTAAAGAATTCAAAAAACATGAAGTGTTTGTCATGTTCTGACCATAAAGAAGAGTTTAAGCCACAATTATCAGTTTTTAAAACTTTCACACTGTAGCAAAAATCTGCCTTTAAACTTGAAAAAAATACAAATTTGACATTTATCGTGATAATTATTGAAATCGACTGGTATAAAAAAAAAAAATTATCATGATTTTTTTTTGGCCATATCGCTCAGCCCTAAATGGGAGTTACCAGATTGGTTTTTAGACCATGTTACCTGATTGGCTGTCGTCACAGTGACGGTAGGTTTAGGGGTGGGGTTAGGTAAGGGGGATCATTTTCATTGCATGACTTAGAAACACCCAGCAGTTTGAAAACACCCACAAAGTCAGAAACTCACACTTTCACCATCTCAATGCAGGCGGGGTAAAGATACAAGGCTTCGCTGACAGTTTGAGGATGCAATGGTTTAATGACAAGATCTTCTGAATGCTTTTCACTGATTAAACATTTGTAAAACCCTCAAACAGACATAAGTAAGCCACCTCTGCACTAAAGACCAAAGTAACGATGCTGAAAATTCAGTTTTACCATCACAGGAATAAACTACCTTTTAAAATTTTAAAATAGCAGTTCTTAACTTGTAATATCAGTATTTTTGATCAAATAAACTTACCGACCCTAAACTTTTGAAACTTTTGAACAATAGCGTATGCAAAATAACGCACACTCAGACACAGTGATGCATTTCAGACTGCATGAGAAAAACTCATCAGACTTTTGAGCAATCCATCTGAACACACACACAGACAAAAAGAGAGATGCAAAAATCTGATACAGCAATATCCTTGAACACATCACAGACACGCACCAAAACAAATGCGCTGCGAATGCAAACTTCTTATTTGGGAATTTTGCTGCATCAGCATCTCAGAAGTGAAGGCTAATCTCTAGGTAGCGCACATACATACTCGCAAGTCGAGGCTTCTCGATGCTAAAATGCTCTTCTTGGCCTCTCTTGCAGCTTGTACTCGAGTGTCAACTCCACTTAGGCTGACAGAGGCAAGAGATAAAAGGAAAAAGGAATTGCTTTTCCCTGCCACACTTTTCAAATGAAAAGCGTAGAACAGGCATTTTGTGGAGATGGCAATAAAAAAAAAGAGAAGACGCCACTATATAGATCCTCCTTCAATTGGTTTAGAGTGAAACCTCTGGCAGTGATTTGGGAGAACATGAAGTTTGATAGGATAAGTTTTATTAGCTCATATCGGTGCGTATTGCGGCGGCTCCGGCTCGCCTGTGGGAAAATATATGTGCGTCTGCGTGCCAGAGCGAGGATAAGAGAGAAGATGACAAAAAGAGACACTAAGGGAGTGTTAAAAATGACTCGGCAGAGGCGGAATCGTGTTTGCGGCTGCAATGTGGCGTCCTGAAGACGGAGGAGAGGGCGGCACAGGAGAAAGAGGAGGTGGGACGGGAGTAAACGGGTTACCTCTAAGGTAATAGAGAGCTGAAGAATGAGCTTGATGTGCTCTATGACTCCTCTGACAGAACAATCCCATCAACCTTTGCACCGCTGACAGCAGCGAGCCCCGAGGGCAGTTTACCTACATGTACAGACCTCAGAAAGACAGTATTAGCAAAATAAAACACCGGCGCTAACGGCAGCAGGTATTTCTGGGGGCCAATGCGGTTAGGCCTTTGATATAAGTGTCTGGGAGTACAAAAACACCTGGTTCCAGTTATATTTCGGGCTTTGTGCTGCTGTTTGAGAGACGGATGTCTTGTGTATTGTCACTGTGGGTAAGAGTGACAGAGCGCGGTGTGTGTAGTAGCTGTGTGTGCAGTGAGTCGAGCCTGTAGCTACCTGATAAACAAAGCAAACAGTTCTGGACCGGCTTAATGGAGAGTCAACACACAACACACACGCATACAAACACAGACACACAGGCACACACTGGATTAGACCTGCCAGATAAAGAAGAAACAATCTGCAGTCGGCTAAAGCTTCCCTTTGGCCCGTTGCTAAGGTGTACACACTCTCGCTCATGCAGATAGGAATGCTCGGATGTGAGCTGAATTCACAACAGGGTTATAGGAACTTAAAAAAATAAATACGCTCAAGTTTAAGGCTGTATTTATACTATGGCAACAAAATTAACAGGATTGAAATGCAGAGCTAAAGCTAGCCATTGCTTACTGAGGAATTGAGAATGAGCTTTATCATCACCTAGAGTAAGACAAGCTAAACTAATAGCAAAAGATTTGAGTGACCATTTGTTGCAATATTCAATGATGTCTATGCTGCTGTTTCCAAAATGATATCACTACCTGGATGATGAGGTCAGTAGAGAACTTACTTTTGTCTGTTAAAGGGATATTACAAAAAAACAGTGATACTGGAACTGACACCGAGTACACATAAAAATAATAATAATAATTGATTGCAAAACAATATTATCAGGAAAACTTTCCCTAAAATTTGAATTAGAGAAAAACATGAAAAAACATGGAATATATACATATATAATTTATAATATTTTAGCATTTAATGTGTGTAATATTTTATGTTCATACATTTTAATACATTGTTTTTAAATAGCCTGATAGGTAAAAAACAAACTCCTTCATTAGAGAAAAACATTAAGAAACAACTGGAATATTTCTCAAAAAATGGCATGCACATTTGTTTAGAGAAAAACGTTAAGAAACAACTAGAATATTTCTTAAAAATGACACATACACATTTGATCTGAGAAAAACGTGAATAACGGGAACATTTCTCGAAAAAAAAAGACATGCATATTTGATTAGAGAAAAACATGAAAAAACAACTGGAATATATACATATGTAATTTGTAATATTTTAGCATTTAACATATGTAATATTTGAGATATGTTTATACATTTTAATACATTGTTTTTAAATAGTCTGAACAAACTCCTTCATTAGAGAAAAACAAAGAAACAACTTAAATATTTCTCCAAAAAAAAGTCTAATATTCTAATTAGATTAGAGAAAAAAACTTAAAGAAACAACTGGAATATTTCTCAAAAAATGGCATATACATATTTGATTAGAGAGAAACAAAGAAACAACTGGAATATTTCTCAAAAAATGGCATGCACATTTGATTAAAGAAAAACGTTAAGAAACAACTGGAATATTTCTCAAAAAATGCCATATACATATTTGATTAGAGAAAAACAAAGAAACAACTGGAATATTTCTCAAAAAATTACATGTACATATTTGATTAGAGAAAAACATGAAGAAACAACTGGAATATTTCGATTTATAAAATGCCATATTTCGATTTGATTAGAGAAAAACATGAAAAAACAACTGAAATGTTTCTCAAAAAATGGCATATACAGTCATGTGAAAAAGTTAGGACACCCTATTGAATTCCATGGTTTTCCGTATCAGGACATCATTAAAAAAAAATTGGTCCTTGGCTGGTCTTAAAATTTTGAAAATAAAACCTCAGATGAACAACAACACATGACAAATTGCACCATTTCATTATTTACTGAACAAAAATAAAACCAAATGGAAAAGCCATGTGTGACAAAGTTAGGACACCCTTACTGTTAAGATTGGAATTAAGAGGGTAAATAACAGTCAAGCACTGCTGATCAAATACCTTTGATTAACTGATCATCAGCAAGTCTGAGTGCCTCTAGAAAAGCATAAACTTTTGCAGTTTACTGGTCTGGAGCCTTCAGGTGTGTGTTAACACAAATGCCAAGGAGGTAAGACATCAGCAATCATCTTAGAGAAGCAATTGTTGCTGCCATCAATCTGA
>JAHKKF010518295.1:9601-21130 GCA_019740295.1 Labeo calbasu
CAAGGAAGCCATTCCTCTGGTGGAGTGGGCCCTCACTCCAATAGGACACTGTAAGCCCACTGATGCATTAGCCAGGACTAAAGTGTCAACTTTCCAGCCTGATAGTCTCTGCTTTGTAACTGGCAGCTCTAGAGCAGCCTCCAAAGCATGCAAAAAGCTTCTCTGAGTGCCGGCAGTGGTTAGAGCTCTCTACACATATTCTAAGAACCTGAACTGGGCAGAGTAAATTATTGCTGTGATGGCTGTCACATATTCTTTGAGTGTGGAAGGGGTGTGGGCCTTCTCCAGCAGCTCTTGCAGAAAGGTTAGCATGAATGACACATCACAAGAGGGTGGGTCCTTGTTCCGTACTGCACACCAGTAAGAAAAGACTAGTGTTGGGTTCGATTCCACCTAAGTCGAGTCCAAGTCTTTAACCAGTCGAGTCTTGAGACGAGTCCGAGTCCAAAATGGTCCGAGTTGGAGTCAAGTTCGAGTCCAAGGAAACACTACCATTTGTTAGTGTCTTAACAATGTTTTAACCCAGGGGTGCACAAAGTCGGTCATGGAGGGCTGGTTTAGCTCCAGCCCCAATTAGACACACCTGAACCAGCTAATCAAGCTCTTACTAGGCATACTAGAAACCACCTGGCAGGTGTGTTGAGGCAAGTTGGAGCTAAACCAAGGACCAGGAACGAGGTTTGGGCACCCGTTTTTAACTTTTACAACTAGAAAAACGCAATGTCAATTGAAATGTAAGAAAAGCAAACCTCTATTGGATCTTGCCATTTTGATTTTTGATTTCACAACATCTCATAATTAGTGTCCTACTCTGCTTAGCAAACTTAAAGTCATGTAACAGAAGTTATGGCTGACTTATGTCTTGTGACACATTTCAGAGTGAAACAGGTTTTAGAATGTGAAAAATTGTAGGGTGGGACTCATTGTTATAGTAAATGTATAAATTATGGGTAAAGCAGTAGGTATCTTGGTGAATGGTACCTTAAGAGCAGAAAATGCACCTCTTATCTCTGATTGTGGCTATGTGTGTTTTGGTCTTTATATGACAAATGGATAGACCTTAGACAGGGCATTCTGAATTTTTTTCTTGGATGAAAACAAGGCTGTGAGGAATGAACTTAGTCATTACAATGGCACACACTGTGTATAAAAGCCCTACATATACTCTCCATAAGTCACAGCCAACTCACACCTGTTTTATTTTCGAATGCATTTATAGTTACATTAATTACAAAAAAAATTACATTATGTAAGGAATAATTGATTGCAGGCCATTGAATTATTATAAAATCATGCACACCCAAGGTGGTTTTGGACCCATAAAAACTACTGCCACAAAAATGTTAGAAAAAAATAGTTTTCTTTGAAGCTAAAAGCTGCCACCATGTTTAAAAAAATAGTAATAATTTCAATAGGCTAGAGCAAAAACTAATAAGCTAATGTAAGTAAGTAAGTAATTCTCAAACTTAGGTGATTAAACACTCCAAGTATTACTTACAAGCAAACGGATAAATAATTTTAAGTTTTTCAGATAGGCCTATCTAAAGGCTTCTACAGAAATAGCCTACTACAGACAATTCATGAAGTAATACATGTAAAAATAAAACACTGCAAAATCTTCACTGTATACATTAAAGATGATTTATTAAAGTTACTAAGTAATTCAGTCAAGAACAGTGAGTGATTTTCTCTTTTTCTTTTGTTGTTTGATTAACATTTACAACGTAGTCGGCGGCTGCAGGTTTATGCTGCTGTCGCTTTAAGATCTGACACAGATCAAATATTTTGACGCATCAATATTTCTCCCAACTGTTCAGTTGTTAAGACAAAACCGACTGTATTTACATGAGCAGCCTCTGACGAGCATGTGTGTAGCAATAACAGAACCTATTAGACCTTAAGCGAAAGACAACTCTGCATTCGCTACATTGCCCTGGGACAGCATGTCCACTCCTTGATTCAGTGTGCCAATCTGAATGATGCCACTATTCGCTGAATTGTCAATGAGCGTAACTGTCCCCAGGAGGACAACTCGCTGGCTGAGAGACAGAGAGCTCTTGGCTAACTTGATTTCCTGCTCCGATCTGGCTAATGCAAGCCAATCGTTAAGGTAATTCTTAATGCGGACTCTCATCTGCCTCAGAGGGGAAAGAGCCGCATCCACGCACTTCATAAAGGTGGCCAGAGAAAGTCCAAAGGGCAGGACTGTAAATTGATAAGCCCGTGAGGGAAACAGGAGTCCAGGAAGGAGACCTTGTCAGCATCTCTGATCTTCATTAAGTTCAACAAAAGTGGCGCTTCAGCACCACCAGTTTGGCCATGGCCCTGCCGATTACCTGCGTAGTGGCGTTCATAGACACAGAGCCAGGCCAGTCATTGAACACAGCTCCTTACAGGCATCAGAACTCAGGTCAAAACTTGGAGTACTGCCACTGTATGATGTTTTAAGCCAGTATGCCAGATCATGCCTCTCACTTGAGAGAGGAGGTCCTTCCTCAATGTAATTGGCCAAGAAGCTGATTCCTCCACATTGGGGCCACTAAGAGTGAGCCCTGTGAAAGTTGTCTTCTGAGGCGAAGAGGTCCACCTCTCTCCTCCCGAAGACAGGCCAACTTGTTTGAAACACTTGGGGTGTAGTCTTCATTCTCCTGGAGCTACATTGACCCAGGACAGCATGTCCACCCCTAGGTTCAGTCTGCCAATCTGAATGGTGCCACCAGTAGCTGAACTGTCCTTGATCTTCATTAAGTTAAGGTGGGTCTCCAGCACCACCAGTTTGGCCATGGTCTTGCCGATTGCCTGCGCAGTGGCATTCATAGAGTGCAGCGCTAGGCCAGTCGCTGTGCACAGCTCCTTAAAGGCATCAGAACTCAGGCTGGACATGTCCAATGTGTTGAGAAGATTGGCCAGAAAAACATGGACCACTACCATTGTATGTAGTGCTAAGCCAATCTGGCCAGCCTCCAAATAAGCCTTGCCTGCTAGAACAGAGGTGGTCCTGCAAGCTTGGATGGATGCACCACATGGGCCTTCGAACCCAGGGCTGATGGAGGGCAAAGAGGCACAGTGCCTGCCTCTTTCAGTGGGGGGAGCTTGAAATAACCCTTCTCTTCAGGGCCATCATCGGAGATGAGGGTGGCAGAAGTGGAGAAATGAACATGCACCAAGTAGAGGGCATGCCATGTCTTGGTAAGTTTGCCATGAACTTCTGGGAAGAGCGGTACTGGCCTCTGGTGGGATGATTGTCCTGTCTGCAGTTTCCACTCATCTAAGCAGCTGCGAAGGGACTCTTTCGGTGCTAGCTAATCCAAGCAGAGTTCCTCTATAGCTCGCTGTCCGCACCGCCCCGTGTTGACTCTTTGGGAGGAAGGCTGCCAGGATCCTCTCCGAAACACATCCACTCCTCTCCATCTGAAGCTGTCAGCGACAAGGAATCACTGCAGACAAAGGGCACTAATCCACACGAGTGAAATACACTGGTGAATCGAGGCACTGCAGAGAGAGTGAAGTATGCGGGACCTAGCCAGTGTGAGATCACTCGAGCCCGATAAATCAGTCCCATTGCCCCAGGAGAGCAGATGGGGGAGGACCGCTTTTGTGAAGGAAGGCGATCCAAGAGCAAAGCAAGGCAAGACTCATGTTCTTGCAATGGGAGCAGTCTGTCCCACAGAGCTCAGCCTCAGACACTCACTGAGGCCATCTGAGGCATGCAGGGGTTCCCTGAACGAGCCACACCACCGCAGTTTTCTCGTAGGATATTTGCTCTTGTGTTCGTGCTAATGAGAGGTGATCTTCTGCTGCTAGGGCTGTTCTACGGTGAGTAGGAGGCTTCGAGCGTCTACTTCAGAGACAAGTGAAAATTCTGACAAAATGGCACTCAGAGCCAACTTATATAGCAGAGTTTTGGTGGGCTGAAGCACCATTTGTTCGTACAACTACACAAACGTGTACAAATCAGACTTGAGTATTCAGAGTAAACAAGAGCTTACTCGTAAGCGTGTATAGGCAACAGGAGAGACCGTTCGATAGGGAACCAATAATATTCATTATGTAACCTTACAGGAACTGGACATTTACAGTACATAAAAAGTGATAAGAGAAGCAAATACCAATACACTGACAGCAA
Organism: Labeo calbasu; assembly: GCA_019740295.1. Taxonomy (NCBI): domain Eukaryota; kingdom Metazoa; phylum Chordata; class Actinopteri; order Cypriniformes; family Cyprinidae; genus Labeo; species Labeo calbasu. The sequence continues at coordinate 13,728 of JAHKKF010518295.1, forward strand.
TTAGTAACCAATCTATACTTGGCAAATTGCTGACAATTTTGCATAAATTGTTTACAATCTCATTTGTATGGTTTCGTAATCTGTTTACGACCCAATGAGGGTTAGGTTTACGTAAGAATTTATACAAAATTTCCAACTCATAAAATAGTTATCTCATGAGATTCGTTTTAAAAAATGTGCAATTCTTGCCATTTATTTCTGTCTCTGTAATGGCCCCTTAACTTTTATTGATACAATAACAAACAGTAAAGTGCTACAAGGCTGATGCAAGATCATTAGAAAAGCATTACATAACTGATGTACTTTGAAAGTGAAGTTTCACTGGAAATACATTACACCCTGTGTAATAGCCTATTTCATGTGTAAGGAATTCAGTGTGAAAATAATGCGGTGGAAATGATTCTCATGCTCTTTCTTGCTTCATCTGTGACATCAAAATTTTCCTGTTTCTATTAATTCCCATCTTCTCCAGCACTTGAAAATCAGTCAAGTCACAGATTTTTTAAAAACAGTTTCACAAACAGGACAACAGAATCAATGCAAACAAATCCAAATTTTGCTGTTCATTAAGTATGAAAAGCATTCAATTCAGCTATAAGCAGCTCTACAGAAGACAACTTTGTTAATTTCCAAAACAATTCTGATATTACGTGTTATGTGTTAATTCCCAACTAAACAGGTCAAAGTCAACAGTGGCAAGGAACTAAAACTCCATCAGGTGACAGATATAAAAACCAGGTTCAGTCAGTGGACCAGTTCTCCTCTCGTCTTGGCAAATGAACACTGTGTGATATTGATTACAGGCTGCATCACAAGTCAGATTTATGGACTGATATCACTGAAAAACAAACCTTTGTCAGTAATCATGATTTAGCACAATCATATGCATTAATTGATGACAAATAATGCTAAAATTAAAATATTTTTATTTCATATGATGAAAAAAAACATTACACTAAAATTGAACACCATTTGAAAAAGAAAATCTTTCAGTTTTCACTGGTTTTGTGCATTTGCAACAACTGATATTGGTAAGTGGATATCTAAGGAATTTAGCTGCATAATTAAGTCAAAAAAAGAAAAACGATTTTACATTTTGAAATACTAACGTAAGTGGTAAATAGCCCAAATATCTATCTGACTGAAATGACATTTAAACAAACCTAATTCTAGAAACAGATTTATTGTTCATTGTTAGTTCAATGTTAAGTCTACACTGAAGACACCAGTTTTACCAGACCCAACTGATAGTAGAAGCCTCCTTTTTTAAGTAGCTCAGTAGTTTTGATGGGTTTGCAGTGGAACCTCTAGCATCTGTTCCTTTCAGATCCAGACAGCAGAGGTGGCCAGAATCTCCAACACAACATCATATTTTACATTTTAGCTAACTTTTCTGAAATGGTTAGGTTTAGGGGTAGGTTGTTTCCTGTCCAAACAAAATCACTGCATCGTGAAATATTTACATTTTTCCCCGAGATAGGGCTAGAATCTTGATTCAGTTGATCTTGACAGTTAAAGCAAACTCACACTTCATGATTTCTGGCTAGATTTTGCCGTCACCGACAGATTTTCAAGATCTGCGACAAAACCCCCCGGATCGCGGCCTGATTGCAAACCATTTTCAATCATTTTTGCAGAAATTATAACTTTTTCTAGACAATTCATGTCTTAATTTCTCAAGCTGTAAATAAATAAACAGACGTTTTAATATCAACAACATACAATATTTAAAACAAGCAGCGTGCTGACACAAAATCACTAAACATAAAAACATATGGGCACTCAAAAACAAACTTTAGTTTACAGTAGAAAATTATTTTCCTCTCACACACACAGTCTGGTTTCATAGTTACCTTCTTCTTCCAAAGTCTTCGGTGTGTCAGATGTAGTTGATTGTCCCTGAACATAACCATAGAGCTCATTGTCAATCAAGGCCTTGTTTTTAGTGATGAGTTTTTCATTGTTTCTGGCTGGTAAAGGTGGGTTAGTCAGAGGTGGGTCATTCTCATTTGTAGTGGCTTTTTTATATTCTTCATTTTCAGCAACATCTTCAAGCAGATGACTATATACTAGAGTTTCATCTATGTACGCGTAAGTGTGAGGATCCTCCTCCTCACTTGGTGCTTTGGGGAAGCCATGGAGGCCTGGAAGGAAAGCATGCTCACTGGGATTGTAGACGGACACTGGGGGAGCCTTATTCTTCTTCTTTTTCCTGTGTGATAATAAGACGCTTTATTAAAAAAAAATCAATTGATACAATATTTGATAGGGGTTCAAATGTGAAGTACAGTTTCTGACTGAAAACAAACCAGTGTAGATTCTCTGGAGACTGAATATCAATAATTTTCAAATAAATCGGAACTTTCACTAGAACTTTACGCCAAAATGTTTTAAGTGGGCGTGGCCAATAGCCTAGGCTATTGCTATTTATTGCAAGGAAGATGCACTATGTACTGTCCATTCATCAACTGAAAACAGCATAGACCAAGAGATCGATTGTGATCTAAGAATCGATATTGGTTCATTAAAATGAGAATCTATTAAAATCGAGAAATCAATTTTTTTTTTTACCCAGCCCTACCGTAATTTGTTGTTTTTAAACACTGCGCTGTCGTACTGTGGGTTCATGATTAAAAACAAAAATGTGAACAAAAATAAAAGCAATTACATGTGTTATTCTAATTAAAATATGAAAATTAAAATGACGGGTAATAATAGATTATGACTGAATTTTTACGACCCTGTCCGTCATGTTAGCGCAACCTCTGAGTCAAACTGATGTTTCACAAAAAAATGCAGCTGCTGGCCACTGGGTTACACTATAATTAAATGAATTTAGCTCTAACAATGCAACTGTTGGTCTGACTGTCTTGAAAATTGGCATGCAGTGTCTCTGTCCAAGGTGCGATCATTGGGCCTGTTTGACTTGTGGCCCCAGAAGTCTGTGAGAAATTCAAAAGAAATCAGCCACCAGGGGGCACTATCACGTTTTACATGCATGTAAATAATTGTACATTACACACATTTACACACATTATTCAAATCATGTCCGATTTCCTCATTCTGAAGAATTTTTGCCTTAATCACTACTGTCAATCAAACTCTTTGTTAAATATTTGAGATTATTTAAAAAAAAAAAAACTAGTCCTGGATGTTTTGCTCAAATGTAACAAAACCAGTAAAGAATAAATCTCCGGACACCCTAGATCAATAATTATCAAAAAAAAAAAAAAAAAAAAAAATTAAAACTGCCCTGCTGAAAAAAAAACAAAAAAAAAAACAGCTAAAACCAGCTAANAAAAAAAAAAAAAAAAAAAAAACAGCTAAAACCAGCTAAGCTGGTTGGCCGGTCTTAGCTGGTTTAAGCTGGAAGCGTCTGATTTTAGCTGGTCTCCCAGCCTGACTAGGCTCGTCGAGCTGGTTTTAGTTGGTTGTTCTAGCTGGTCTCCCAGCCTGTAGTTTCCAAAACCCCTCTAAAACCAGCCTGCTGACCAGCTAAGACCAGGCTGGATGATCAGCTAAAACCAGTCAACCAGCTTAGGCTGGTTTTAGCTGTTTTTTTCAGCAGGGTGTAATATTTGGTTGGCTATAGTAGGATTATTTAAAGTATGGGCCTTCATGGTAGGCACATGACATATGATTATAAACAAAGTGGTTCTATAGTACAAGTAAAACTTTGTAAATTTATATGGTAAATTACCTGATATGGTCCTATTTTTAGTTACAGGCTTATTTTTAAATTTAAAAAAAAACAAAACATATACATATATATATATATATATATATATATATTTATGCATGCACCTAAAGGCCTTAAAGGAGAAGTCCACTTCCAGAATTCCAGTACAGAACCTAATATGATGTTGCGCATGCGCAACTGAACGAATCACTCCCCAGGACAACTCGTTCTTCCCGAGTCACATTTAAGATCCGTTCAAAATAGACGAATCATTCAAGAACGCACATTCCAGAGCCTGTGCTACACAAGCTTTTGTGCTTAAAAAGTATACACATTTTTATTTTTCGAAAAAAATGACCGATCGTTTCGCTAGATAAGACCCTTCTTCCACGGCCGGAATCATTTAGAGCCTTTTGAAGCTGCATTTAAACTACATTTTGGAAGTTCAAAATCAGGGGCACAATTGAAGTCCATTATATTAAGAAAAATGCTGAAATGTTTTCCTCAAAAACCATAATTTCTTTACGACTGAAAACAGAAAGACATGATCTTGGATGACAAGGGGGTGAGTAAATTATTTGTAAATTGTTGTTCTGGAAGTGGACTTCTCCTTTAAAAATTTAAAACATGTTTTTGCAAAACTCTCACCTGAGAACGATCCAGATCCCCACGGCTATTACGATCACCAGCACAACTCCAACAATACTCAGGATGATGGGCAAAAGCTTGTCTGAAAACATGACAATAAATTTCACTTCATCGTTTTAAATCTTTCTTTTATATTACATGGAAATTCTAGAGGGAATTTAGTGAACAGAAGAAAGTTAGTTGCCAGTTAAGGCTGTCTCACTTGTGCCGTTTTGCTGTGTGATCTCCACCACTGCCCTGAAGGCTCCTGTCGGTGACTTACAGTTAGTCATGTTCAGGTAAAAACTTTCTGGAACCAGGACATCCTTAATCTTCTCATCTTTTTTAGTGCTGTACAGTGTCGTTTGAGAACGAATGGTCTGCACTGCAATGTTTGTGTGCACCTCCTTACATTTGGGCTGGCTGACGTTTCTGAACATCAGATTACTTTTAAACGGAGGCGCAAGGTTAACAATCCAGGACACAGTGCTAGACGGTTTCATGCCAGACGGCCAGGCTGGGGACGCCAACACGGTAGGATTATCCATTTTGGGTGCGACAGTGAATATATAGTCCTCTGTATGAGGAAGGCAGAACAGTAATGAGTAAAAACTGATTTTTGATATTTGCACTAAAGATATTTGAGCAGGTACAGTACCGCTTTATGGATGTATAATGAAAGCATTTACCTGATATATCCTGTGTATATGAGTAGGTTAAAAAGGGTTTAGTTGCCAAATTCCGGTCATTGAAACTCGTAACGGAGGCAGTTATTGCAACCTTGGATTCACGGATTTGGATTTTCTCAATGGTTCCCCTTGGACAAAACTGCCCAATAGTGATGCCGGAGTTAACATGGGACACATTTAGCAGGATGATGCTGTTGCATTTGTCTTCAGGCAGACAGTGACGCAGATCTCTCGCAGGAGACTGTAGCTCCACCGCACTGTTCTGAGGGCCATGAAGGTGCCAGATGATCGTCTTCAAAACTCCTGGAATACACTGCTGCTCGTAGTTGAAAATTAGAGGGAACGGAGTGGATGCACAGTTTTTCCATTCTTTACATTCTGTTGATAAAGAAACACAAAGTATTTTGATGAACAGAGGAATATTTCATAATTAGGGTCCAAGAAGGAACGTAAAAGACTGCTGACACCAAGAACGATAACTACAACAATAACCACATATGTGTGGACAATGATGTTCTGTTTATTCTCAGTGTGTACTGCTATTTTGCTGTCTGTCACTTCGAATGCTGAATTCTGATGGGCTGTTAATGTTTTCATCATTTTATTTTTATTTTTAAAATTCATTCTGAAAGAAATTCCAACAATTGTTCCTCTGTGTTGTTAAAATTATAGTTGTAGTTTGGACTTCCCTATTCTCATAGAATTAGAAAATTACTAAAACTTAGTTGTATATTTATTGTCCTTGGTGTGAATGGGCCTTATTCATTAGTTTTCTTCTTCTTCTTCTTATTTGTTTCTGAAAAACTCAACAGTATCACCAACTGCTCAAAACTCACATTTAGGTCTCTATTTTTACACCTTCAGGTCTAAACGCATTTATTTTCCTCTAATTCTATTGGTAGAGTAGAAAGAACCCATTAGTTTGTATCCTTCACATTATGATGGATACCATCTTGTTGTTTTTGGTCCAAAAACAAAATTTATGTCACCAAAACTGGCTCAGATAATTATGGAACCACATTTCCGCCACTGAATAAAAAATAAAAAAAAAAGGTTATTGCGACTTTTTATCTCAAGATAAAAACTCACATTTCTGACTTTTTTTCTCAGATTTGTAAGACAAAGTCACAATTACATGTTATTAAGTCAGAAGTTCTGATTAATTAAGTCAGAATTATGCGATATAAACTCGCAAATCTGACTTTTATTCTCAGAATTGCAAGTTCATCTCTCACAACTCTGACTTCATTTTGTGAGTTTGCCTTACAATTCAGAATTATGAGATACAAGCTCTGAATTGCAAGGAAAAAAGTCAGAATTGTGACAGAAAGTAGCTACTTACCTTTTTTATTTTTTATTTAGTGGCGGAAACAGGCCTCCATAGATAATCTCCACAAGCATCCACAAAAAACTAAGCAAACAGATTTATTTTTTATAACCACTAAACTCAAAACTTGTAAGTTATCGTCTTATTCAAGGCTCAGAGGGATTCAGTTGAGTACCTATGGTCTGGTTGACAGTCAACTCTATGTCATCCTTGTTACAGTCAAAGGAGTTCAGGACAAAATGGTTCCCTGAAGCTATGGTGATTGTATCCTTTATGACCGAATCCAGTTTCAACACACAGGTTGACTTGGGATCCTTTTTCATCACACGTATCTGTACTGCTTGCTTCTCAGGCAGATCACCTTCACACTGCCCTGCAACAGTGGAAAGAATAAGAAAAACAGATATCAAATAAACATTATATGAAATAAGTAAGGTGTAACGTGCAGTCAGTCTGTCATTTTCACAAAATAAAACTTACAGGGTTTTAAAACAATGAGGATGTTTTATTATGAGAAAAGAGATGTTAAAGGAGAAGTCCACTTCCAAAACAAAGATTCATATATAATGTACTCACCCCATTGTCATCCAAGATGCTCATGTCTTTCTTTCTTCAGTCGTAAAGAAATTATGTTTTTTTTTTTGAGGAAAACATTTCAGGATTTTTCTCCATATAATGGACTGATATGGTGCCCCGATTTTGAACTTCCAAATTGCAGTTTAAATTCGACTTCAAACGATCCCAAATGCGGTTGGAAACGATCCCAGCCGAGGAAGAAGGGTCTTATCTAGCGAAACGATCGGTTATTTTTATTTTAAAAAAACTATTTAAATACTTTTTAATCTCAAACACTCATTTTGCCTTTCTCTCCCTGAACTCTGTGTATTCTGGCTGAAGACAGTTAGGGTATGTCGAAAAAAACTCCCATCGTATTTTCTCCCTCAACTTCAAAAATCATTTCAAAATCATCCTACATCGCTGCAAAAGTACCGACCCAGTCTTTGCAAAGTGAAGGACCGATACAGGACGATTTCGAAGTTGAGGGAGAACATGAGACGGGAGTTTTTCGACATACCCTAAC